>JABASI010004660.1:0-13649 GCA_019776505.1 Tomocerus nigrus | reverse complement strand
AGGATTTAATTTTCATTTCCCAGTGATAATATTGTCAAAATGCATTGGCTTATAATGCAGGCGTCGATGTGTGCTTTAATAAAAAGTAAGGGAAAATATTTCATAATACACAGTTAATATGTGGGGATCCTTTCTCATAAGCACACCAATAACAAACTCCAGTTAAGTTACAACTGTTTCCAGAAATGGTAGGATGGCGAAGGTGAGTTGAGGCGAAGGAAAAGTTCCTGGCGGGCGGTGACAGTTCCAGACCCGTTAAATATTTTAATTTTTGAATACATCAAACGAAAGCCCTAATAATGGGCAATAAAATGATGCAAAAATTTTGTTGCTACTGTCTCCACAACAAGCAGTAGGACTCGATTTCATAAAATAAAAAGTTAGGGTTTCGCTTGGGAAGGGCTATGTAATATCCTCGGCTTGTCCCTGTCTTTCTAGGGCCGGGTTGGTAGGACATCTCCCGTGCTTTATACCTTTTTATTGCCCAAGTGTTTTATTCGATATTTACAGGAAAATTTCTACCTGGGATATTTATGTAGCGATACTTTAACGTTAAAATATAGTCGTATAATGGTATGCATTATTATTATATTATACTATGTTATACGTTATTTCGTGAATACAGTTCCCATCCAAATAGTCAAAGAAACATTTCATTTTTTATTGGGTGTTATCTACATATCTTATCAACATCTCCTTGTCATGTATATGTATGTTCAGTTGTTAAAAGAATAAAATATGCTGCACTAATTTAACTTGTGGATAATTACCCTTTATATTCTTATATAATTTATCAATGATCTATTTATCTCGATATGCATTATGATTTGCCAATTTTTTGTCGTCTAAACATAAGCCGATGTTGTTCTGTAACATTGAATAGCACTTAACCTAGTGACCTACTTACATATTCATTTGTGTTTATTAATTACTAAATTTCTATGTGCAACCAAGTGCAACAATTGCAATGTATATCTCTTTTAGTTCACATTCACATTCATAAAAAACCTGTGAACCTGAAAGTTGTACTGCTCGTCCAATCGGTCAGAGCCCCGTACCACTTAGGTACTGGTGTGACGACAAGGGCTCGTCTACTCAGAATATTACTTGTATTTGACAACTCTAATAAACCAGAGATGATTTCATAAAAGTAAAAGTGTGTCTAGACAGACGGTAAAATAAGTCAGAATGGCAAAAACTGTAAAAGTCAGGATTGACTTGTTTATGGTTAATGAGTCTAGCCTAAAGTGTGTGTATGGAGGTAGGGAAACTTCGTCATCCACTTTATCTATAAGAATGACAATAGCAGTAGTATAATAATAAGAATGGCAAAAAGCAAAGCTTGGGCAGAGAAAGTAATCTCAAGCATAATATGAAAGCAAGTAATTTAAGCGTGTAATGTAAGTAGCCGATGCATGTAAGTAAGAAGTGTGCTGTATGGGAAGTGAGTGTAATCTGTACAAAGTGTAAGTAGCATAAGTATGTAAGTAAGATGTGTGCAGTGCAAGAAAGCGTGTGTATTACAAAAATTATATAAGGTGTAGAGTGTAAGAAGTGACTAGATCTTAAGATGTGTGTAAGACGCAGCACCTAATCCTAAACAAGATAGGATTAGGTGCGCCAAGCTAAAAGTGAAAAGTGTACGAAATTAAACTCTTTGGCAGATTCTCCTCTCCAAAGATCACTCCTCCTTGCAAGTACCTACCTCCGAGGACAAAAAGGCAGTGCAATGAGCGGAGCTCGGGGAGAATAATTTGGGCTCCTATGCTAATCGGACCTTTGTATGATCTTTCTTTGCGCTATATAAATAAGCACTATTTGTTGGAAAATGTATATGATTGTCTCAGTTTTCCCTCTCATTTAAGCCAAGCATCCCCTCCCGACAATATTATTGCCGGAAGAAATAAGGAGACGCATTCACACTTATTTACAGTGGTGGAGAATTGCTGGTCGTTTTCGGTCTTCCTTTTTCTCTCTACAAATAATTAGTTCCAAAATATTTAGTGTTTTTGTGCTTCTAATCTGCAAAATCTTCTCAACACCGGTTGTATATTTCAAACAAAAAACACCTTTTTCACTAATTTTAAGAAGGGTATTGTACACGTTGGGGCAATTTTAGACCTTTTAGCTACCTAGAAATTGAGTAGTTCCTTGGCTGAGCACTCGTTGTCTTTGATAGGCTTTCATCACATAATATATTACTGAAACATTTGAGGAAGTTCGCGGTATCCATACAGTTCTCTGGGAATCCTTAACTAACCCTCTAAATTAGCGAGCCCTTATTACTCCCCACTAGTGAAGCACCTTGACCCATTATAAATCGTAACCCTCCACCATATGGACTATCCGTGTATTACTAGAAACTTTTACCAGTTTTATGGTAATGACGCAGTGACATTTAAGTATAAAAAATCGATACGGTCCATGATATTCTAGTCCTAGGCCCGTAGACAAGTGTTATCTACGTACGGATCCGTAACTCGCCGAATTGTTTATTCGAAGAGGGAAACCCCGAATACGATTGCCTGGATACGGCGTGTTCATGAATAAAAAGTATTGAAAAGTAAGGATTTTCCATAGCATTTAAGCACGCATAGTTGTAGAATTCCTTATTTCCTATTCTCGCTTATTTACCCCGTTCCTATTTCTACTCCTACCGAATAGCCATCTAGTGACGACTATGTGGATTACGAATTATGTCAAGGGGATACCCCATACTACGTAACCCAATACACCTACCCTATGGAACATTCTGGCTATCAAGGCCAAGATGAGGAGAATGATCCCGAAGATACTGAATATGTAGATCAGCCAGAACAAAGTGACAATGAATGACAAAGATCCCGAGATAAGAAGTCCTATTTTCCATCGTGTGTCTTTCTCGGTTCTTGCCACGGCTTAAGCTAGTAGGAGTTTAAATCACTAGCATTCTTGTTCGGCACTATATGCTTATCTGGAGTTTTGTGTCCTACTTGTTGTACACCTAACAAGAAGAGTGACACTCTTCTACAACATGTTCATCTCGTTGGCCTAACTACTTACTCTGATTCACACTATATGTGCCCAAGCATTGGCTTTTAACGATTCTGTCTTTCCGTAAAGCTAACTTGGGACTCCGCCTTTACATGAGTAAAGGCGAAACAACTGTATTGTAACAAAAACAACTACCTATTTACCTATATTATATTATAGCAATTCTAAATTATAATCGGCTATAGCTATATAATGTAAAATTTTGCTTGTGTTGTAATGTGTAACTTATTCCTAGATGTGCGGAGTGTGCAAGTCCTGATAGGCCGGGATTTATTGCGGGTAGTAGGGAGAGAAAAGTGTGGACACGGAGAAGTAATTGGTTTGACGGTGGCCAAAGGTGAAAGATAACTAAGGTTGTGATCCCACGTGAACTCACGTAAAACTGTTACCACTTCCAAGGAAACTTAGTTGGGTTTGCGCGGTTTTTTTCATGAAGTAATCAGTTTGTCGGCATTTAGTGGTAGTAACTACATAATTATAATATATATCTTAGCAAAATTTTGTAACATTCTAAAATTCTATTTATTGGGCTAAATTTACTATAATCTGTAACGCACTAAATTATATGTATTTGACATGTTCTATGTCCTAGCGCCCGCCGAGAGCATTAATAAATCAATCAATCAATCAAGTCCAACAGACGGGGACAACTGGAAGCCCCATAGCAATCCCCTGAGTTACATCCAATCAGCCGGTAATAGACTAATAAAACTAGATTATACAATTAATCGTCTACCTTCCACCCCCATTTTTGACGCAGGATGATACATTAATTTAATCCAAAAGAAGCTTATTCCCTTCTCACAAGTACGTCGACCAGGGAACCCAATGAAAATTACGGGCATTAATCCCATTCCTATGATAACTAGCGAGATTGACGGATTTAGATATTAAAATTAGACTTCTCGCCACCGCATTTGTTTAGGCAGATTTGTCAATACCTTGCCCAATAGGCAATCACACGATGAGTAAATGTGATGTCGTTCTCACCTCGAAGACTAGACTTCCCAAAATTTTACAAAAAAGAAGATGACGGGGAGGTATCTCTCACTACCCATAGTAGCACATCTATTATTCAGGAATCGGCTTGTTTTATGACCTCTGATGATATACAAGAAAATGTCCTCACCAAGATAAGCTAATGGAAACGGCTATATCCGAATCAGAGTCTAAAAATTCTAATGAAAAATTCTTGTTTGCGGCCATAAAACCAACGACTCCGTCTCAGACAGTTTCAGAAACTCCCTATTAAGTTCGAATCTACATCGAATCGTTACGAATTAGGTAAAAAATGTTGTATGGGTAATGAGGAAGTCGGAGGAGCAAATAGAAGCTTCAATCAATAAAGATCTTTCTGAATCAGAATGACAAACTCCAGCCCATATCAGGACAGACAATATCAGGAGTTAATTGGCCAATATCAGGACATTTTATATACTAAAGGCACGCCTCTGAGGCCATCAAAATTATTTTGCGAACCGTTACGGCTTCGACCCTTTGCAGTACCCAAAAGAAGTATTCCTTATCGTACATCCGAACTGGAAAGAAAAGAAATAGCTAAACACGTTCAGGAATTATTAGATCAGGGCCTGTTGATACTGAATACTGAATACTTGCAATTCCAACACAGTTGGCCGCTGCTCTAACACCCCAGACATGAATATCCTAAATTATATTAATACTTAACTTTCATTCACTTACAACATAACCACATCAAACATTATCAAAGAAATTAGTAATGGACAAATTCAGATTTCCTAGCAGTAGTTAACAACATCTTTACCTCATCCGATAACTTTTCTAAATTTAATTTTTCGTACACTAATTTCCTGGGTAGTTTATTCCAGGCCAAAGTTGCAGAATGTTGGACAGACTTACGCTTCAAGGCTGTTCTACAGACTGTGATAGCACAAGTGGGAAACCTTTTGACCGTGACAGTGATCCTATTATAATAAACCAACCCTCAGTACCGGGAAATGCACCCAACAAACTCTTCCACACTCTTTAACTAAGGCTAGCTTCCTCCTCCCTTGTATTGTAAAAATTTTACACCTTGCCAAATAAGGATTGGCATCAAAGGCAATTTTGGGTTTTATTCCATACCTTTTCCTACTTTTTTTTCCTGCCTTGAACATTTTAGGATGAAAGAAATTCACTGCAAACCTCTGAAAGTCTATCATCCGTAACCTTAAGTTGTGTGGAAGTAAGGGTTGCCCAAACCGCCACACCATAATCAGAGATACTTGATACAAAGGAGTTCATAAGCATTCAGATAACTCTTTCCGGTACTTATCTCTTTATTCTATAAAGTTTACCTACTGCTGCTCTCACTCTTCTATGTATCTTAAAATTTAAATTAGAGTTAAAATTGACTTAACTCCGAGATACTTAAAAGAATAAACTCTTTGCAACTCTGACCCATTAATCAAAATCTTGTCTTACGTTGGACACACATGCGTGTCATTTAACTTATGCATGCATTTAGCTTGACACACGTTTGTGTCATTTATCTTGTGCACTATCATGTACTGTGTTTTCTCCACACTAATAATCAAAGCATTTCCAGTGCATTTGTTCGTCTGACGGACTCGTTGATATCAGGACCACCCGTCCAGATGACAACGTCATCAGCATACATTATATACTTGACATCGATGGCAGTACCAATGTCAATAATAAACAAAGAAAATAATAGAGGTCCAAGACAAGATTCAGCTCCAGTGCCTGCTTCAAATTCATACTCTCTCGAAATATATTTACAATTTTTCACACAAAATTGTCTAAAGTATGAATTAATTTAAGTATAAACAAGCTGTACTGGACGGTTTCAAAAGCCATTTTCAGGTCAAGAAAAACTGCTACTGTCCGACCATTGACCAAATCAAGATTGTCATAAACATCCACACATAAACAACACACTGGTCCTCTATGCCTATCCTGTTATTCTCGTAAAGAAAGGGCATAAAACAGGAGGTAACACCATAATGGGAAATGAAACTACCTCTCGTTTAGTTTGTGACGTCCGAGCGTTGAATGACATTTTAGTGCAAGATGTCTTTCCTATGACAAACCAAACGCAATGACACAAGCATTAAAAAGTGCCCCATTCAAAAGTCCGTTTTCTAATTAACATCGTTTTCCCGTTGACTCAATTAACAACTGAGGATTCCTCCCTTGTTTGGACCGAGGAAGCCCAACAAGCCTTCGATACCTATAAAGAGAACTTAACCAGTCCCAATATAATTGCGTTTTTCCAGTATGGTTGCGAGACGATATTGAAAACAGCTGCTAGCGACTATGCAATCGGAAGCATATTGAATCAAATACAGGAGGGTAAGGAGCGTATAAATGCTTGCACCAGTCGTAGTCTCCTTATACCCGAAAGGAAATATAATACAACATTGAAAGAGTTTTTAAGCATCCAAAATGCTTTACGAGTAATCCGCCCTTATCTATATGGCATTCGCTTTACTACCCTATGTAACCATAAACCTATTTCGGGTTTAATTTTGGTAAAGGGGCACGGGAACGCTACTTCAGAGCTGGGCAGTTTCTCTAAGCTCCTTTAATTTTACCGTCAAATTTCTCAATGGTAAAGCGAACGTAGAACGTGACTTCCTATCACGTATCATGTCCTCTGGGAAAGATTTCGACCTGGAACAACTCGCGGACGGGAATCTCATCTGCGAAAATGATAATGATTCGAATATACCGATTCCCCTCCTAGACGCATCCATTGGGAGGAACAAATTATCTACGCCGCTGTTTACTTTATTATTTCTACAAACTATTTGGCTGAACAAGTTAACAGGGCATTTTTTGCAAACAAATAAGAAACTACCTGGAAGAAGGAAACCTTACCATCATGCCAAAATTCACTTAAAAGGACGAAACTCTCTATTATCGTAAAAGTACAAAAGACAGAGATCGAATTGTTATCCCGAGATGCATGAGAAATTTTCTTTTTTTGAATCTCCACTCTTCAATTTTTATGGGTCATCGGGGAATCGACTGCACGTATACTAAAATGACAGAATTTTATTATTTCCAGCTTTCATGTGATTAGTGATATCTGTACCAATCTGTCATACAATCCATTCTAAACAATTGTGAAGTAACACACTGTACAGACGAGAATTCCTAGTCTACTTATCCCGCTTACGTAGCACTCCATGATCGGGTTACCATTGACATCTTCATCGACTTTGATAAAAAATAAATTCAAACGAACATTCAAAATCTCAACTCCCCAAACAACGCTCTGGACATTTGGAAAACACCTGTCCCCTATATTGATGAAATTTTCAACTACTTTGGGTTAAACACTACTAATTATGTGAATGACTATCCGACAAACGACGATGTGGGATTGAAAAGAAAACTAACCGACATCGACGAAAGGTGGGACAAAGATTATATGCAAAAAATTAAAACAAATTGCATCAAACATTACGAAAATCTATTTGCTGAGAATTGCTATACTATGATTATCCCTCTCGCGATAGTCGTGTTTGTAATAGTTGTATTAATCGGTTATAAGGCATGCCGCTACTGGCTTGACCGAAGAAACTGGCCAACCGAAAACCATATTCTTCATCCAATGTCCAATATTACACTACGCTCCCTAGAAACCTTAGAATCATACCGAAGGGCACCTACTAGTTTATAAATGAAATCAATCATTAATGAATACAAAATGGGCATATACGCATTAAATGTCGCACAAGTATACTATGAGTATTGCCATCATGGACAATAACTCTTTTCTTCTGGCTCAGTTTTGTTAGCCAAAAATGTGGCTTGGGACAAATTTACCAATCTTCACCCATTAGCCCTACCGGACTTATTCTGAACATCTATGGCTAGCAATAAGACATTTCTATTGTTAATGCTTATTGAATGTATCAGATGGTGAAAATTAGATAACTTTATCTCGGAAGAAGTCCTACAGGCTGTTATCCCTAACCTTCTTCACCGATGTTTTTTGACTACTCAACGTTTACAAAATTTTGTAGATGATTTTCGATATTTTCAAACCACCACTTATCTCGACGAGAAGCTGCAGACTGTCCATAAATACATTCATGCAATGGATCGAATCACCGACTTAAATACGTTAAAATTGGAATGTATGTCAATCGACCTAAATACAAACGGACATACAAGTCATAGCCAGGACTTCCCAACCAGGGATCGCTACCCATTTGTGCACCAGTGCAACTACGTCCAAAGAAATTTGTGGTCAATCCCTTCCCCCAAATGGAGACTAATAACCTAATACCCTTATCAAAAAGCATTTAAACTATGTGCACAAGAAAGAATGCCACCAGTTATTACAACTTCTTCCCCAACTAATATATGGCAAGTGAATGATGACAATTCCTCGGCCTCCGATGAATAGGCTGTAACAGAATTAAAAATGTCTACGATTGGAGAAAGTTCACCTAAAGTACTTTCTTCTGAAAAACTGGAACAGAATAGTGTGGTGCCTGAAAGAAATTGTGAATCGCGACTCTTACCTGTTCATCTTTTGTGCTTTGAGAATATGGACAATGACGGAGAGATACCTCCATCTTCGCCTATAGAGTTTACTCTTTTAAGACCACGACCCTCTTCAGCAACCAGACGTCTCGAAGGGATTCATACCGATTATTATGACTTTACGGATCTTCCAACACAGTCTTCAATCCTGGAAGCTCCGCGCATATTGTCGCCACCTTTGATACCGCCAGTGCCTCGAAGACCCGGAGTTCCTCCTTTCAGTTAACCTCGAGGAATCCCATCTTAGCAAATCTCTTACGCAAGAAAAAATTGTATGAACTTAACCCTATGGATTATACATATATTAAGATTAAGCCTGAAACAGTCTAATATGCCCAATCCATACTCAATTTCTGAAGCCAGCGGTTGATATCCGAGGTATTATTACTGGCTGTTGGGCAGCCATATAACACAATGCGGATATATAGCCACGCCATTGTGGGCGGTCATTAGGAGTTCGACGGTCGATCACATGATTTGCATACACAGCCTACAACCAACCACCACTCAATCCAATTGCTTCAAACCGACTAATGTTTTCTGAGTGTCTTAAGGCGAAAAGATGATAATCTTTTGCCTTAAAAAACTTTGTCTATGTGGATTATATAGGGGATGATCGATGTCGTGCAATGAGAGCGATTCGCTCTAGGCGCCATCTCATCAAGAAAAAACAAGACTTAGAAGCTCTTAAAATAGAACTAGCTACGTAAAAGTGTAAATTTAGCAAGTTTCTTTCTGATAAATATCCCCCTAACTTAGATTGATGCATAGAAATGGCAGAATTTGAATTGGTAAATATCTATGCACTTTTAATAATCATAAATATAAAAAGCCATAGGTAAAGCTTGTCAAGCAAAGGTTGACCATAATCTACCCAACAAATTCCAGATAAATGGCTTGCAATCCTTGCCCACAAAATTCTCGTTCAATGCTAATACATCAAATGGAGTTATATTAGATATTAAGTAATAATTACACTATAAACCCACATCTCCCCTCTAATTTTAAGATTGAGCTACCTACTAATTATACGCTAATAACAAAAGTTCCGAATAATTATACACTAGTTGTTAACACTAGTCTAAGTTACCCAAATCGGTAAATAGAATTTTTACCTTGACTGGGCATGTATTTCTAGCCTACCTACTAGCTTTAATATTTAAGACATTGACACCCTGCTTTAAAATAAAACCACGATAACCTTTACATAAGATTACGAATAAGTAAAGGGACATTAGTCCAATGCCAGATCGTAATGTATAAAAACAATTTTTAAGTATCCGCGACATCAACTTGGGATTGAGTGAGCGATGAACGACCTTATTCCAGATGGTATACAATTTAGATTTGCTATAATGACCTAATCCCGACATTTCTGTTTCTTGGGGTTCCGATAACCACTTAGATCTGCGCCTGGTCCTGTTCTATCACTATGCTGGAAATGAAAGAGAGGAAGGAAAAACCGAATTATAAGCTTTAAAATGTATTAACCATAAAATAATATAAAATAGGGTTAGTAATCTATTTGGATTATTTACATTAATACCTAGACTTTGCCAGTTGCTTCTGACCCTTATCGGTCATTGCTTTTCCGGCGGGAAGCAACGGCAAAGTACAACGTAAGATGTAATAATATTTACCGGCTTTAAGATTTACCCAATTTGGAGGTCCGCGAAGTTTGCGACTCTGGGCAAAACATTGACAATGGTTAGAATTCTCTGCTGGGCTGAAAACCAAATCCACATATTGAAAACTCTGAAATTCAAATTTTTTTTACCCATCTACATTGATAACTCGGCGTGATTTCATTGTTTGCCGTTTCTAGTCTTTTATTTAAGGAAACCACTCCTCCTCTCCATTTTCATTCCATTTCAGCATTTCCACATCTTTGATTATTTCCAGTTCTGCTTTTGTGTTGTGCAGCATAGCTGCCCAACTGAAAAAGAAATGAAGAAAAAAAATAAAAAAGTACTTCGCTGAGAAGGCGCGTATCACATTTTATCTTCAAAGGTTTTGCAGCCGAATTCTTTCCATACTAACAAAGCTTGCTCGTACTGTTCTTATAGAGTTATATGCTCCTGTTTTAATTTCGAATAAAATGCTTCTTTAGGTGGGAGACAAGTTTCTTTCAATACAGCAGTATCCGAAAATTATTGATATGGGAAAATTCCTTTCATCTCAATTAACACCAGTTTGTTTCTGTCCGTAATGTTTTTAAAACCAAAAACCAATTTTATCATTCTTTAGCGTCTCAACCATCTTATCTAAACTAGAATTTAAAAAGTTCAAAGAGTCTAAAAATCGTATTTTATTATCGACTACTAATCTCATAAAGTGTTGAGAATTCATAGTCATAGATTTTGGATTGTAATGAACTAAGCTTTTCAATAATATGTGGTGGTCGTGGACAGTTCCATTATGACTGATAAACGGAATGTATTTTTTCTGTTTCGGCCAAATTACTAGTATTGTGGACACTACCGGTCTTATATGGTAGTGACGTCACATGGTCGTGGTGAAAAACCTTCCAATTTTCTGTAGTGAAACCTTAGCCGCAAAGACAGCATTGTTTTGCTTCTTTAAAGGCCCTTTCCTGTTCTTTTGTTAATTTGTCCGTCTAATCTGTTTCATATATTTCAGAAGCACATCAGCAACTTCCAACATACATTTATGAAATGCTGAAGAACATCATCCCCAGTATAAGAGTGGTAGTAAATAAGCCCACTGTGGCTCCAAACTGCCATTCCATTCGATATTGGTACATGAATGGATTCGTGAGTCAGATAACTTTCACTTTGATTCAAAAATGAAGTTGAAGTCTGATTGTTACAAGTTGCCGAAGGTTTTAGCAGAAATTCAAAGTCAAATACAACTATGAAGTGCTTTCACCAAAACTGCAGCTGATGGTTTTCTTTTCAGGAAAGCTTATCATCTGACTTCCAAGTAGTGTACACTTTTTGTGATGGTCTAGCATTTTCAGTTTACATAAAAAACCAAAAAGGCAAGACGAGTAGTATATGAATCGTAACAGTTTATGATAAATACGCGAATAACAACTAACGATAAATACTACAACAACAAATTACTACTTTTCTAATATTTAATAAGTAATAAGGTGAGACGGGGCAAAATGAGTCGAGTAAAATGAAAGAGTGTTTTTAAAGAGCAAGTGTGAAGGAACATTTGATGAGGTATGTATAGTGGAGAGAGACAGGGAGAGAAATGTGATTGTCAAGGCAGGGAGAGAAAATGAAGTGAACTTTGGGTGTGTACAAATTCAAACAAACAGAGAAACGAGAATGATTACTCTCGTTTCCCTATTTGCTTGAAAATTTCACAAGGTTTTTTTTCACAAAAGTTTTTTATTTACTACACCTCAAGTCCTTGAGGAAAAACTACAAAACACAAACAAACAACAAAATCAAAGTAAATGTTCATTAATTATCAGATATGCCAAGTTGGCAAAGTGCATCTGCTGATCCAAATAGTCGAGAACTTGTCCCCTGTTCATCCTCCCTTCGTGAATTTCCCACAGGGCCATGCTGATCATACATTGGTAGAGGTTGGTGGAAGCTCGACGAAATGGGCTAATTTGAATGTCGAAAATACCTAAGTTGTGGTAATCTCCTGAAAAGAGATGTTGATCCAGAGCTGTGATAAACGATAAAAAATCTTCTCTGCTATAGATACCCCCAAGTGCTTCTTCTCTTTTTTCTTCTCGGATCGGATCTGAGATCAGCTCCTCTCGCCAACGGAGTCGTCTCCTCCGTTCAGCTCGCCTGGCCCGACGCTTATTTTCTTTTCTGGCTCGGACCTGAGCCTGCTCCCTCTTCCAAAGAGCGTCTTCCACGGCTGCACGTCTTTGCAGCTGTCTGTTCTGAATTCGATTTAGTTTCCTCACCATTGGTCTTGGATCCAGTGCTTGTACATAAGCCTCGGCAACGGTGGCTGGAGCAGTTAGGGAGAGATCCATTGGGTATTCGGGTGCTGCACTGTATAAAATTATAAAATATAAAATTATAAAATATGAAATTATAAAATGCAGAAATTGAAGTCTTTAAATGAAATGATTGATTTTTAATACTTACGGTGAGTTTGGTGGTGGCGACGTGGGAGAATAGTTTATCTCCTCCATTTCTTCCTCCCCACCAGCGACAACTGAGACTGTGTCACTGTCGCTCTCAGAGCCACATTCGTGTGGAGGCTCCATTTGCTCCCACGTTTTGTGGATGGGTCTCTTATAGCGCCTGTAGTTAAAAAATCAAGTTAAATTAGCTAGTTAAAATTTTTTAAAAATCTAACGTAAACAAAAATAAAATGTGCAATAAGTAATAGACTTACAATGGGCAGGGATTTTGGCACTTCATTTTGATCTAGAAATCAAGTCGAGAGGAATCAAGTCGAGAAATAAAAAGACAATGTGAAGATTTTCACTTTTTCGTTTCTTTATATATGAGCATCTCCTTTATTTATTTACATTGAACATGCCCTTTCTCAATACATGCACTGCACTGCAAGGGTTCAGGAGCCCTTCAATTTTTTGTGCTTGCTGCACACATGTTTCTGACTAAAATTTGATATTATTATGTTGAGTAGTATCTATGTGTGGACTTCTCTCTTTTTTCTTTTAAAGTAACAAGTCTCTTTTCTGTCTTAAAAGGAATGGATAAGTTAGTAATAATACTAATAATAATAAAAAGACATCTGTATGCAAGGCTGGAACATAACAAAAAATTTAAAGGATTTGGTGAAGATTTGATTTCTTTTGTCGTTGATTAATGCGTGGGAATAATATTGATACCGTTAAACCATTGAGTTACATGCATTAATGCATTAAAATAGGAAAGCAGAATCATCCATCTACTCATTATCCAGCATGTCGCTTAAAGATGCACGCTAACTGATGATATCTACGAGTCTATGATGATTATATAATAAGCATATAATATTTCAGACTGTTGAAGCAACTTGATAAAGATAGAAAACACATGGTGAGGCCAGATGAAAAATTGATGAAATATCACAAATTTTCCCACGAAAAATCGTATAAATAGCATTCAGAAATAAAAATAATT
>JABASI010004659.1:0-13650 GCA_019776505.1 Tomocerus nigrus | reverse complement strand
ACACCGACGCCATACACTTAGACATTGCCAGACAGAAAATGAAGTCACAAATGAAGTATTTTCATTTTCTATGCATAAAATAGACGAAAGGATTGAATAGGCACAGTCACAGCAATTAAGTTTATGAGTGAATAGTTTATTACTACAAATGAATATTTAGTAACAGAACACAATTTCATACTTCGCCCAAATCTCTGCCATAACATATATAGACCAGATGCTACTCTAGTACATTTGCGAATTCCAATTTTTGAGTAACTACTGCATTGATATTGATGCGAATCACGCTTTTAGTTGTGGGGGCCATTGATTGTACTATTTGGTAATTTTTATCATTACAAATCGTTATTTGTGTATAGGTTCTTTATTGTGTTGTTATTACAGCTCATACAATGGACACAAACAATGAGATTATTTCATTAAGTTTAGTGTAGTGTAGCTCTTGCCTTGCCGGACTCTCTTTTCTGGCAGTCTCACTTTACCCAGTCATCGCGTTCGCGTATCGTCTCGATGTTTGTAGTGTTGTTAGTTAGTTAGTAGTAGTGTTTCCCAGTCAGTTCTTTACCTTGTAGAGAACAGATAATATTATAGCCTGTTTGACTGGCAATGTTTTTCCCAGAGCATCCCGTCGCAGATCACGATTTCTTCTGCTAGACTAACAAGATATTCAATATGACAAGAGACAAGTTGCATGAAATAAATTAATTCCAAGGAAAATTGCAGATCGTAGTATAGTAGTAGCTTCACCTACCTAATTCCTTGTTAAAAGTTAAAAGTATAGGTACCCTAGTAAACGATGCGACGCAAATAAAACTATATACTTTATAGTAATTACACACAGTTAAACAGCCACCGATTGAAAGTAAGTCTATAGAGGTAGACTAGCACGTACTCTTCTTTGGATTCACGAAAGCGTGAAATGAATCTCTGTTAGAAAAGATAGGATTTCTCACTGTTTTCACATCTCCGTCGTCTATTGTTAAACGAGCTTTGTAATTTGTATATAGTAGTAGGTACCTATGGATATATTTTACTATTCTTATGTTTACTGTAGTGTACAACTTCCGAGTTTGCCGAGTTCAGATTTCAGATATAATTTTTCTTTTCTTCTTCAAACTTTTGCTCAAATGCTTTCACAAAAGGAAAATCATGGAGCAAGGTGACATGATTAAGAATATAGAAGACAATAATCACCAATTAATTCTTCTTGTTCAGTCTATAGCAGGCTTAAAGAATAGTTGGGCTGTGCAATCGACAGGTTGAGTTAGGCCGGATGTACTGTAGACATGACACAATAATTTTCACTGCTCTTATCTTTAATTGGACAGGATCATATCTTTGAGGTGGAAGAAATGTCATTGGTGGAAGGAGAGTTGGGAATGATTGGGGAATCTGGTCGTGGAGCCTCATCACCGGTTCAATGTGGGAGCTTAGAAATTGCTTTCGACTATGAAGCGGCGGCAAGAAAAATGACTGCTCACATCATCCAGGCGAGGGGAATTCCTCCAAAAGACATTGGTGGTGCCAATAATACACAAGTAAGTAGTCAGACTCTTTTTTTATCATCATTTATCTGCTAGATAACGTGTGTACACTTCAACAAATTGTTACAAAGAAAACTATGATGAAGATAAACCAGTTGTGCTCTGTGCTAAACTGCTGGCAGGATGTTATTGTCAAAGCTTATCATCAGAATGTAGTAATAATGAACCATACTTACTTTTTTTACTACCTAGACAGTATTTCTTCGAATATAAGTACCTTTCTTCAAGACATATCTTTACAGATAACATAATAGGTTATAATAATATACTCGCATATATCTATACAATTCCGTGTACTTTTGTACAAGCAAAAGTTTTTGATACGCAGAAGAGACAGTGTTTTACGTGACAATAGTGTCTTGTGTTGTCAATTGGATTCCATTGTCTGTCTGTTGTGGACTAATTATAAGTTTATCTCACTGTTGGCAAACATTTTCCTGTGTAGCTAACAACTTGTGAAAACGAAATCAGTACTGACTTATCCCTAAAGATAAAACCATGATATGCAAAAATATTTTTTCTATGAAATTAGGTCCGAGTAGTCCTGTTACCACATCGAAAACAGAAACATAAGACAAAAGTACGACCTGGGGAGAATCCTACTTTCATGGAGAGTTTCGTGTTCAACAAAATCAATCCTGGTAAGTGAATGCAAAACGATGCCATTTGTTTACAATTCATGACTCTGTTCGTTCATTCCTTTTTATTAGCCCTATCATATAATATCTGTTTACGAAAAACAGGGTATCTACACACACGTATGACCATGGAGAAGAGCTATATAGAAACCTGGAAGATACAATAGTCATTTAGCCTAGTTAGATTAAACTAGAGTAGTACAAATACAATAAATGTGCTTTCCCCAACAAAACATGACAATTCAGTACAAGATAATGAGTAGACATTTAATTTTGTTTGCATTAACCATGGGCATTCATTACGCCATGCCAAGAGTATACTGTGATATGTATGACTATATAAGTATGTTCATTCAAGGTAGGCTATATACTAGATATTGAATATATGTTACATGTCAGACTATATACATGCTGTTTATTATGTGGTCAATATCATCTGAAAAAAACAAGTTATACGCAGTAACTCGATGAGTAAAACTCTACGTTTTATAAAGGGTACTGGACGTGGTGAGTTTGTGGACATGTAATGAATGATGGAGAAGGCCAGCTAGTGGCTATATCTAATGCAAAGGCAAGACCAACAAGTTTCGAAATGTAGCGCAGATTAAAGTATGATGGTGACATCAAGCCCAACAAATTTCATTTTGGATTCAACCAAAATACAAATACCTTCCACCACAGGATACTGTACTGTGTGCTGTTGGGGTCATAACTGCTAATATTGGTGTCTACGAACATAATATTGAGACACTATGAATTTCATGTTGTTGAAATCCTTTGATGTTCTGAAATAGTACTTGTATGCCTTTGTTGACTTTTTATTTATTAGGGTTCTATACATAGATTTGCTTTCATCATCAGTAAAATTGATGCTTAATTTTGGACATAAAAGCCCTGCTTTCTCTCTTTCATTCTCCATTATATTCTTGAGTGCGTAGTCTCTGTACATGTACCTACCTATAGAGTCGTTAAAGGATAGTAACAGAGGGACAGATCTTTGTTAACTGTTGAACTGCATTCTCCAATGTACTCTTTAATCCAATTCAGTTTAGCATCTAATTGCCATGTCAGAATCAGGCTAGGTGAAGGTGACTAAGCCTATAGTACAATTTCATTCATTTCACCATGTGTTGGGACAAATAACCAATAGACGCACATTGCTTTAATTAACTGCTTTTATGATATGGCGCTAACGGCACTATCACTTTTCGCTATCTGAAATAATAATTTAGCAGTTGTATTAAATCAAAGTAACTGTCAGTATCAAATCAAGTCAAAAATCAAAGTCAGTGTCTTTTAATTGCAGTACTTTACTTTTACCCTTCTGCCGTTTGCCAGTCTACTGAACATAGCAAAAGACAAAAGGAGTTTGCCACTGAATTCAAAGAAGTTTCATTTCGTTGATGTCGCTCTTGGTTGTTGACCTTCCTTTGACTCATACTCCTAAAATAGTGTAATGCACACAAGCGCTTAATTATAATTATACACTACAAGGCAATTGTTAATTATTTAGATGGTTAAAAATATCCAACTTATTTTCTCAGGGGCACATTTTTCCAAGGACAAGTCATTGACATTGGTTTCCCATCTCTTTTGACATTACGTAAACTGTTCTATCCTCCACTCCGTACAGCAATGACATGACTTTGAATGTAGTTTCTAAACAATTTCTGCTATATTCTCATTTCTCTACGTCCGACGAAGAAGTATCTCTACTTCTCTACAAACAATACGAATGCTGAGTACATATTTTATTATGATCAATGCAGTGCATATTGCGCTTTTTAATATTTTATTTGTATGTACCGTATTTGTATGTAGGTAATATGTTATGTAATATGCATTGTCAGCAATCAGCATACTATTTAAATTCGAATTCTTAGTCTAACGAACTGATTAGGAATGAGCGACGAATTATCAATTCACACTAAATGAATTCCCTTTCTTTTACAGAGGATGTGAGCAGTTTGGGTATTCGGTTACGACTTTATGGCTGTGAAAGGATGCGAAGAGAAAGACTGCTTGGCGAATGTGTCTTGGGATTTGGATCCTTACATCTGGAATTGGAAACGACCTTGTGGCTGAACTTCGAGCCCAGATATCATCTTTCGGTAATTATTTCCAAGACTTTCATTCAATTTGCGTTGTGCAAGGGAGGATGTGTTTCACTAACGTAACCTGAACAATGTCTTATTAGATGTAGAATCTGATAGCACCCTTATCTTCGTTCACTTTTTGTAGTTTGTTTGTCGTCATCACCTTTTTTAAAATACGTGTTGACAAATATCCTGGAAATGTAATGTCTGTTAATAATTTGGTAATAATCACATAGATCTTTTGACAAAAATCTGCCCTCAACTTACAATTCTTACATTTAATAACCAATTCCAATATAAGTTCAAAGCCATATACATAGGTATCCCGACCCCTACTCAGACCTTTCTATCAAATAAAATTTTCACCAACTTTTACTCCGTCAACTTGTGTGAAGATGTTACGTTTGGTGAAAGTATCATGTAAAGTTAATAAAAATACTACATGGTACATTGCTGCATATAACAGAACATTTATCGAAGTATCTGTAGTTATGACATAATGTATTTCTGACGACTGACATATAGGTACCTGACGACTGACATATATCTGACATACGTATTGTAATATCGGAGGTTTGGCGAAATAATCTCTGGAATCTGCATATTTACGAAAAAATAACAAAATTCTATGTTTATTTATAGAGATCTTTTTAAAAGTTTCAACATACATCTGCAATGCTGCGTCTCTAGTTCCTGTTCTACCATTGTCAGAAATGACATTTCAAATTATTATGAGGCAGGCAATTTCCAGATAACGTAGGATACAGTGTCAGAATGACAGAGACTTGCAATTGTTACAGAGGCGAAGACGGCGAAGTAGAAAAGCAAACGGAAGTATGATGTTGAGTTGAACTATTTTCTCCCCTTCTTTTGCATTAAACCCTATACCTACGTAGGTAGGTAGCACTATGTCTAAAAGCAGAAATTAAAATGATCTTGTGTTTGAGTTTTAAAGAAATAATTATATGATATACACTAGAAAGTTTTTCTAGCTAGTCCTTCTCCACGAACGACAACACACAGTGCAGTCTTTCACCATTTATACCATATTGCAATGAATCTAATCAACAACACCACCAATCATAAGAATGATGGGTAATTATTCAACAGACCCGGCAAGAGATTACCTGAATACCTCTTTATGGTGAAAGTGCAATATGATAGCCTCACATGGTACAAACAGGGGCATACCTAGATCTAAATAATACCTTTCTGATTTCAGCGATGGCATCGATGTTGCGAGGATTTAGTTTGTAGTTTGTACCATAGTTTATACTTTATAGATAGGTACCTACCTACTGTACCTTTAGCATGAGCCATTTATTCCTATCTCATCAACAACGACATGACTTTAATACATCTTCATTTAAACAAATTCTTACTATAATTACTTCTATTGAAAAGTACTGTCAAATAAAGAAATTGTATTCGTGTGCTATGTGCGCAGGATTACAGCACAAAACGTTTGGTTTGATACATAAAATGTTAAGTCTTCGAAACGATATCTGTACGATTCGTATGTTAATGCGTAGAAATGGAACGGTTTATATCAGTGATGTAATAAAAATGTAACTCAAAATGAAGCTAAAGAAGAAAAAAATCAATTTTTATCTAGCTTGTGTAGAGATGGCGAATGGAGTTAATAAGCTTTTCCAACAATATACGCTTGGCAACTTGTAATCTGGGATATAAATAAGACGCAAGATGCAAAATGTGTCTGTAGGCTGTGATTTTATGCAGGGGTATTAAGATAAAAATGGTGAAAAGTTTTACAATGCTTTTTGTTTTTTACTTCTATTTTAGTGGGATTCTCGCTCGGAAACAGGAAGCATAGCTCGGAGTGACAGTGCATCATCCACGGCGTCAATACAAAGTGGCATTCCCGAACTTCTAGTCGGGCTCGCCTTCAACGGCACAACTGGAAGACTTACCGTCGAAATCATCAAAGGCAGTCATTTCCGGTAAGAGACAGCCACTAAAGCTGAGAATCCACTTGGTTTTATCTTTTCTTATTTCCTATCCTATGTGTTTCCTTTCACAAGTTTTTCTAGACTTGCATTCTACTTTTTTATACATATAGATCTTACTTAGTTTTTCCTGAACTACTACGTTCTACTCTTCTACTTATCTTTTCTTCGAAAATTGTACTTAGTGCAGTAAAACACTCTTAGTTACTTTAACCATTTTGACACCTATACCCAGCTGTATCCAGCTTTATATATTACAGTTCCGTCTCCGTCCGAATCCGAGTAGTTTTATAACTCCACCATATGCTGCTATAGAAAATTCCCAGAATTAGTGCTTTCTCATTTCAGAGCAGAAACTAAGTTTACTGGATTATTTTAAATCAATTAATCACGCTAAATTTTTTTACTCTTGCTGCATGCTACAACTACAGTGCTAAAAAACCTTTCTAGTAGCAGCACCACGAAGATTTATTTCATGGACAAGTACTTTCATCACTAAAGTCAAATGTGCCGGTGAAAGCGTCGATAATTTCGTAAGCTTTAGTAGCAAATGAAAAGAGAAAGCGGTGAAAGTAGGGGATAGAATTTTCCTTTGCTGTATTAAACTTATTTGTCAAGTTAAGCTCGCTCCAAGTCCAAAGAAAATAATTGAGCTTCCTGGATTTTTGTTTCAAAATCACTCCCAATTGATTTGGACTGGGTAATTAAATACAGTACATATAAGGCTGGTAATTGTATCATGTCTCTAAAAAAGATGTTACTGTATAGGTACATTGTGTTGAATGGACAAGATAAAAATTTCCAATCGTTAGAAAGAAAAACTGCACTTTTGTCCCTTTTTTCCTGAAAAGCTGTCTTGGCTCTGTTCGTATTGTAGTCAGTGTAGTCAATGTAGAACGACAAAAGTACCTGACGTAAAATAAGAAATGTATTTCTTTTGTATTGCATTTACAACGTATATGGTGTTCTGGATGTTACTAACAGTTGTCTGCTGTTTTAAGTAAAGAAAGGAACGTCGTACCGCCTAGATAAGTCATTAGTGCACATGACACAATAATGCTTAGATTCAATATCAACTTCAACCAGTTCAACCTATCCTCATGCTTTTTACACGAATATGCCAGTAGTACAATTTATTTCGATTTTAATGTGTCGCAAATGGTAATGTATTTAAGTATTGCAGCTCCCTAGAGAGAAACATGTAGTTAGTTGAATCAAAGTTGAATGAGGACTACAACGTATTGGAAAATGTTATTTATAATGTACTAAGGGTACTTTGTGAGGTAATAAATGTTCAAAAACTGTTCAAAAACTGGCAATAAGTTCAGGTTATTTATTTTTAATTGCTAGCTTATAAATGGATTTAGAGTCTTTTCCTATAATCGTATGCAATAGCTGATAGTTTTTTTACACTTAATTGTATACTTGTACATATACCTATGTACGTATATTTATATTGTAATGCAATTTTTTACTTTATTTTCACAGAAACTTGGCTGGAGGAAGGGCACCCGATTCTTACGTCAAATTGGTACTTTATAGTTGTAGTGGGCAAGAAATGGGAAGAGCGAAATCATCTTTAAGAAGAGCTCAGTCAAATCCCCTTTTTAAGGAAACGTTCATGTTTCAGGTAAGCAGTTGATTTCATAATTCAGATTAAGACTCAAGCAAACCTTTCTCAAAATTCAAACATTTACACCAGTCTCGTCGGCTAGCCGTCTAGTGAGCTCTGAGTAAATCAAGGAAGTGTCAGACTCAGACAGCATATCTATTTGGTTTTCCTGGTTGTATGAATTTTCATTTCCGAGTGATGACGATGCGATTTTTTGTAGGAAGATAAGACAGCTACACAAAAATGACCCAACATATCCGTAGAAAGAAATAATATCACTCACTAATGCACTATAATAGGATGTTTACTATTTTAATATGTAATTTTTAAAGTGAGTCCCTTCACTTTCTTGAAAGAGTTATTAAGTATAGGTAAATTTTTCATTGTATGATTTTCATTTTTTACTTCAACGTATTGATAGTTTGCAATTAGATGAATAATATTATACCTATGATAAGTTATTAGAAACGTAACCTTGTACAATGGCAGGTACAATGGTTGGAATTCCTAGTAATAATTACATACATATTTCATGCATCATCATTTTAAATTATATTTCATGCTGAGCTGCTAAAGTGTTTTCTGATTAATAAATAGGGCTTATAGAACATTAGAATAGTAGAAGAGCTACATACTTATCTAATTGCAGCAATCTTTTCGGGAGAAGAGTTAGGGTAGTATCTTTACGTCGAGATTTAGGAGTGCTACCAAATTGGGGATTGGGGCATTAGTAGAATACTTACTGTAATGTCGATATACGTATTAGTATTACTGTGAAATAGTGTAAGGCTTGGTATATTTCCTCTTTGTAATATGTAAGTAGGTATAGGAAACAATAGTTAGCACATGGCAAGTCTGATTTCCGTTGGTGGTGATACTATAAAGGTAGAATGCGTTGAGCTGAAGCCTTTATTTCCTTCGGACATTCAAATACTGATAATTCGGGTTGAGTTGATTTCGATTAAGGGTGGACTAAGTTTTTGGATCGATTGAACTAAATAATTGGGGAGCTGATAACTGGCGGCGACACGCAAAGGGATTGTTCTTGTTCTTACCAATGTTTATTTGGTAGTATGTCAATGCATTATAACTATTAATTTTCTTTATAGCTCCTGCCAAGCAGTCATGCATGCAGTTATTGAAGTTTAAGTTCATAGCCTTCCTATCCTAACTACTTGGCAGTGAAGGCACGTAGTTCCTACTAGAAAACACTATGGATATTTAAATGCAACATAGTATAGTACATATAGGGAAATTCGGTTGAAAGTCCTTACAATCTAGTATATTGCTAATATTGCATATTCAAGTATAGTGAATGTTTTTTTGTCCTTTACCTACACATTTAATTTTGTGTTCACCTCTCCGCATAGGGAATTCCTGATTCCTATTTCTTTTTTATTCATTCTGTAATGCCGCAAAAGGACTTCACTTATGTAGATATAACGGCAATCGAAAAGCATTTGGCCAAATTGATTATTCAAGGCTTATAGGTTATTGTCTGAAAATTTTTAGACGAAGGTTACACGGACAGAGTTTTTCCGTTTTCCCATCGACTACATAAATAATAGGTTGGGATCTGAGGAACCTCTTTAGTAACTTTATGTAATGTTACTCGCATGTATAATAGAAAAAGGGAGAAAGAGGAGAAAGTTCTCTTCCCGATTTCAACGGACGTTAGAGACTTTTATAGCCTTAGGCAATTCTTATTATGACGTAAGACTAAGATTCTTGTGGACGGTTCTTTGTATGCTTTGTATCGCTCAGACAAACTCGTTCCAAAAGTTGTACTCATACTTTTCTTAATATAAAATAATATTATTATAGATGATAAGAAAAGAACGGTACACTATTATCATGAAGTACCTCAAAGTGACACCTTATACTTAAGGAACAAGGTAGGGAGTCTAAGTCTGACTCAGTCTGATAGTGGAAGTTCGTATTGTTACAAACGGTTTCAGAAAGGTGCCTTTATGAAAGACTTAAGCAGATACTAGAAATTTCTCAGTCAGAAACCTTGACTGAGTTTGTTGTGGATAAAGGAGAGAATGATGTCAACTCGTGACTAGGTTTCACTAATTTATTGATGCTTCAATTAAATAAATGTTTAATTGAATGAGTTAGGAAGATTTGTATGCTGTATGCTGTACAATACGAATAGAGATTATAAAATAGCCAATAGCATACTCCCTTTTGTTCAAATTTGGGAAGAACATGTCAGAAAACTAGTAGCGCAAAGGATTGTTATTAAATATAATACAATGTTTTTGGTCCCCAGATTTCTTGGTTAGTTTTCTGAGAAATATTATCGATGCAGAAATACACGAAGGATTGTGAAATTGCTATATGTTATACTACTTGTTTTTTTATACTTGTTTTCCTGTTCAGTAATAACTTGACGAGGAAGTGCGTTGCATAAAAATACGGCTCACCAAGTATCAGGAATTTTTATGCGATACACGATCATACATTTAGTATTTTTTATGAAATGTTGGAAATTCTTGTCGAATTGAAACTGTTCTTTTGTATAGGAAAATGCAATAAATAGTAATAAAGAATAGCTAAAAATGATTTCCGCATTCTGGTTTGCAATTGGTTGAAAGAAATGGAGAGAATAGTTTGCGGGATGTGTGACTAGACGGAAGATTGAGATTAATTGGTTATCTGATTGTTTGATTCTACAGGTAGCACTGTTTCAAATCTCTGAGGTGAGCGTCATGGTGTCAGTCTACGGCAGAAAAGGAGTAACAAGACGGGAACTTCTGGGATGGTTCTCAATCGGCTACAATAGCTCCGGTGATGAAGAAACGACTCACTGGGAAGACATGTGTGATGCTCTCGGAGACCAAATGTGTCGGTGGCATGTTCTGCTCCAGCCTTAAGAAATAATCTAATCTGCTCCCATTTGTTCTGAATCTTGAACTCTATATATTTAGTCTCCTCCTGCAAACTATTTATAATGCATACGTATCTGTATTTTCATCTGCATTTATATCTCGTCGTATAAATACATAGTTATCATCTCTATTTGAACAACTTTTGGAAAGTGTTCTCTTTGGTAATTTCGGGAGGATGAGATATCGAAGCGCCGAGTTAACAATGCCAGGCAATACAGATATGAAATGAAAGGGCAGTCAAGTCGAATAAAATCGAATTGGTTGAAAAACCCGAAGTCTGGGCTCTGCAGCACAACATCCGAGTTGATAAAGAAAAGGATTCGGAAGTAATATTATTACTATAGCTGGAAAGGCAGAGCATTTGGACACCCGAGAAATTGGTGAAAGCAACAAGAAGCATTTCACTTTAAATCTAAATCCATTTCGCGTTTACTCTCAAGTTCGAGTCTTGTCTTTCGTTAATACGATATAGTATTTCCTTAGAGTACCAAGACTTGCTTTTATAGAGAACTGAAGGAGATAGGAATTGACCCCAATCCTCCTCTATGGCTTTTCTGTAGCCCTAAACTCTAAACTACTTTTTGCTACAATCATCCTTGACTTGGTGTTGGCTCTACAATGTGTAACGTAGTTTTCAAGACACCAACTACGTCTGCACACAATACATTGCCAATATATTGCCGGATATTATGATCCAGTCATTTGGAAAATATAAATGACAAATGGAATTTCAAAATCTCGGAATTCCGGAGCAAACAAGAAAAAAATACAACTTAATTAAGTCGGTGGTGGGTTATACTAACTTTCACCACAGTACCTTCCAATCAATAATCATATAATGTGGACAATTTAAATGTAGCTTCATTAATCTTTACTACCTACCACAAAATACCCAAGAAGCAAGAGGAATTAACTTGTGGTAATGCTGCATGAAATTTCAAACTATTGTACATAAAGACTGGCTTAATGCTGTAAATGAACTGGATGTTTGTATTCAGCTCGTACGTATGTTGCTACCAAGTCCTTAATAAGTCTTTAGTTTTCTACTGATAAAATCCATTTTCATTATAGAATTTAATTGCTAAAATTATAGTAGTTTATTACAAATAGAATGCATTTATTACCTAAGTAGGTCATTGAAACTGAAGTAAGTACTTAACCTGCAAATCGCACATCTCGTTGTACGTATTTAGGAATCGATTAATTTTCTCTGTATAAAATGTGATGGCAATTTACGTTTCAAATCCCTTGCGCTAAAACATACATACCTAACCCATGAAGGTAAAACTCTATTTATTAGTAGATAATTCACTAGAAGCTTTACCAAGGACAATGGCACAGTTTTGTAGTCTTACACTGTTTACCTTTGTGTTTTTGAGAATCTAGTAATTTGCACTTATTTTTAATCTGAGATAGATTGGCGATTAACTTTGTGCCACTTTTCTATTTACTGTCGTATCAGATTGTGTGATGGGATGGTATTTTTGAGTTCCATGGAATCTCTGGTTCTTGTCATTTATTATCTTGCCTAGAGTAGACATCGCAAACCTAGCAGCTAATATTATTATGCTATTCACTCATTAGTGTCATTAGATCGGCCTCGACCTACAATTTCAGTCAATTTCCAACTGGGAAATGGCTTCAAATGAATTTCTCTACGGTTCATGCTTGAGCAACAGTTTTCCTTTGAGATTTAATTTAACTGGTTAAAAAGTAACAATGATTATTATTATAGTTTAATGTAGTTACTGCTTATTTTGCGGAAGAAGAGTTTGAGGAATTAACTGCATTTTAGTATTTTACATGAGTAGGATGTACCTACTTAATTCATACGCTTAAATCCCAATATATTTTTTGGAGATAAGGATTTGGTAGATCTGCGATGAGGAAGATTAGGGATTAAGGAAAAAACTGTGCAACAGATGTTAAAAGCAAATCCGCTAATGGTTTCGGAGAATCTTTCGAAATCCTAAGACTTAAGACGCGTAGTATAAATTGAAGCCGTATTAAGAAAGATTGTGTAAAACTTTACAGAGAAGAATGTTTGACCTTGTATTGTAATCTGTGTGCAAATACGCACAATGAAATGAGACTTCTGCCAAAATTCAATTTAACGATTTTAGTATGAGAATTTGTCAAAAGCACTTTATGTCACGATCAAGGAGTGTATTAGCATTCGTGATGGCGTGATGATGGTATAGTGCTACTTGGTACTAGATTCATCTATTTGCATTAGAACTGGATCTCTAGTGGAAATTTTGATGGAGCACAATTTACGCGTGCATTCAAGGAAACGAAATCTTTAAATGACATCGAAAACGTTTATTCGGTGGCAGTTTAGCTCGTACGTTTGGCGCTACTGATATTGCACAAAAACCCTTTCACATAAGTGTACAAATTTTTTAATATTTACAGCATTGAAATGCACTGCTAAAATTTAGAATATTGTTACAGTGATGATCTTCTTAAATACAAGTAATATAATACCCGTGTATTTATATATATTAATTCAATATATAAACTGCTTACTAAGGATAAAAATTACGTTTAGGTTGAATATTTTGTACCTGAGGCAGACGCGATTAAACGCCAACAATCTCTATACTTAGAAAGAATTATGGATATCTTAAATGTATGTCAGTTACCCACCCAAACAATTTCACAACTCTTATCGTGACTTCGTGACTTGCAATTTGAACCTATCTTTTTGTTACCGTAATATTATAATAATAAGGTGAAAAAATAAGTCCACTCTCTGTAATAATAATCTTGCGTGGATGTGAACATAAAAGTTCATACTTTTGAGTATGATCTCAAATTCTGACTATTGCATTTACAATTACGAGAATGAGATAAAATCCATTCTTTCGTAATTTTCACTAACGCACTTTGTGTATAT
>JABASI010004658.1:0-13650 GCA_019776505.1 Tomocerus nigrus | reverse complement strand
ATGTTTTCTTTTTTACTTCTGGTCCGGTCCGGTCCGGTCGAATTTTTTTGCACTGCTGGTCCGGTCCGGTCCGGTCCGATTAGCAAAAGTAGCAAGTCTGGTGAGAACTGAGAAGTGGACATATGATATGTATAGTACTATTTATTTAGCCAACCTTTCACTACTTTGATTTTTGTTGGAGCAAATATTTTGTCTTTAATACAGATAGTCCTTATATCTATGAAGTGTGTATAAACATTAAAATCCTCATTTAAAAAGATTCAAACTTAAGTTAATAAAAAAGAAATGCTGTTTCTACAGGTGCTGTGGTACCATTTACCGAAAACTAAAAGAGGCAAAAGAAATTTTCTTAAAAGACTAAAATAATTAATTCTTTGATATTCAAAACCAATTCCAGTCTAAACCCACTGTTTTGAAAATGGCGAAGGACGTGTATAATCCTGGTAAGAATTTTTTTGTCTGTGGTGACACAATGACATTGTTGTTTGCAATGCAATTCTCAGAGTAACATAATATTAAATAAATAAATGCATGGTTTTGATGCATGCAATGGAAAAAAACAAACCTTAAGACTCAAGTGCTCTAGTTACAGGTAGGTATTAGAGTCTATGAAGTTGGGTTCTCCATTCAGAGTAGAAAATGTGCAGCTCATGATAAAATAATTACTGCATAGACATTACACATGGTCGAAGTCATAAAAACAATGGAGCTGATAATGGCAACATCTACATAGTAGGTATTCATCATATTATCATAAGTCAATTCCGTTAACAATGAGATGGTGTCGAGAAAACCTGTTTAATGAGAACAATAAGCTTCATGTAAAGGAGATTAATGTAGTGTTAGATTTAGAATTCGCTATTTTACTTGTATAGCCATAAAACTTTTCTTAAGATATAGATAGAGCGTAGCGTGATGGATATTCTGATTCTGCATTCTTCGTTGGGACTTGGGACGACTAAGGAAAAGTTATTTTCTGGAAGTTTTGATAGAACATACGTATCGTGTATTAAAGTCTATTCTCCAATCCAACTATGTAAGTCGTCGTTCAGCTTAATTACAAGTTAACTTCTGCTACAACCTGGTCTAGTGCTAAACTTGACGTGTAAAACAGTTTTTATTGTGCTTTTTATCACCAGAAGACTTTAGTTTGACTTCTGTGACCTATTGGTCATGAGATAAGAGCAAGAGGCCACAACGGCACGTAACGATACGCTCTTTCATACTCTTTTTTTGAAAAATCAACAGAAATTTGTATTTGTCTTAAGGAACGGATAAACAGACATCCTTTGTACTTGCACGCGAACACTTGTTTTACATTCTGTTTAAATTGTAAGTCATACATTACACATTATACATCAAAATAGAAAAAACTAAATAGCTTCGGATAAAACTGGTAAATATGTAATAGGAATTATACTTTGCAGCTATGTAATTACTCATTTGTTACAAGTCATAGGTAAACTAAACTAAACTAACATAAGCGCCCTCCAGTCTATCTGGAGGGTCATCTTGCCTAAAACTGGTAGTTTGTTGAAAACAGAGGAATGTTAACATTTCTTTTCCAAGAAAATTCAACCTGGCTGTGTAAGAGTTGGGTTGAGGTGTAAGCGAAATATTAACACAATCTCAGAACTTGGGATTAAAAAACTTGTCAAAGTTTTTTTAGTCTTGCTGTGCCAAGTAACTCTGTTCTCCTTTCTAGTCTATGTAATTAAAAGTAATTACGATCTCATTAGGTAGCGTCTTTATTTTTGCAATTAGTATTGGGTGATGTCCAGGTAATTAATAATCTGACTTTTGCTTTTGGCATCAATTCCATGCAATCAGAACAACTAAAGCTATATTCTTCCAAATTTTCCAACTAATCAAGGTATTAAAAAAAAGAAAATGTTTTACTTGTTTCACTTATCGTAATGAATATTAGGAATTTTTTGAATTATTTTATAGTTAACACATTTACTCACTAATGATGCACTGAACTTATTTTGGCACTCTATTAGTTGATAGTGAAATGTAATTTAGTTACCTAATGCTAACTTGTCCTGATAAGAAGTACTTATTGCTAAAAATAAGCTATTTTTCTGTAAGCCAAGGTAACTTGAGTTAATCCCCTCATGTTGTTAACTCAAGTAATATTTATCTTGGATTTTTTTATTTCAGAATTTAGTACTAATGATAAAAGTGGGTGAAAAAGTAAATTAATGTACCTCATGTTATTACGCCTTAAGGTAGCATTGCATGTATGTAAAACAAAAATGTTCAGCACTGAGAGAAAAATGGGAGTGTTTACACTTTACTGAAGATTATGTTCCCTATGATAAAAATGCAAAAACTAACCTGTGCTGACGCTAAGCTTACATAAATGAGCATTAGGACTGATGAATGTTACCTGTTGCTCTGATTTAAAGGGAATCCGTAATCACTAGCCTTTCCCATTTAAGTGTTGCATTTTAGTGTTAGTGTGCTATTCCATAAAAAATGGAAATAATGGGGCGAAAGCATGAAAAAGGCATTAAGATCCGATCCGTCACATTCCTCGCCATGTAAATGTCCATTCATTATCAATACGAACGAACGAAGTCGAACAACAACCAAGGCAGAGCTATGGGACAGAAGAGCAGTTATCTCTGCTCTGTTGAATGCTCTCTATAGCTGATTAGCTGCCTTCGGGGAAATTCTTTCAATTTTTATGGCTTTCAGTTCCAAAATAATAAATATGATGGATGCCAGCTAGTTGAATAATTCAGTCATGACATGTCTAACCAGATTATTCGCACACAAACCATCACTTAGCTCCTCTGCTCTACTACACTCCACACCTAAACTAATAGTAAATATTTACTAGCATAATTTTCATATTTCAATATCCCTGATATAAAAATGTTGTCCATGGGGTACCATGCTATACAGTATAGGTATTAAAATCATTTAAAAATCACAGAGACACATACACATAACAGTAAAAGATACAAATTTTCAAGACTTGTTCGTCCTTATTATTACTTCTGTCTTTGCTACATTTAATTATCATTGTTACATCTTGTAAGTGTTTACAACTTCAATCTTCATTATTGCATTCCAATACATATAACTTACATGATCAAATAATGCAATATTTTCCTTTGCTATTACAGATTTTCAAATTAAATTAGCTAATCATAAGAAAAGGAGAGTTGCTTGACTAGACAGTTTTCAAATCTAATTCAAAATGTTTAAAACATCTGCGAAATATAATTTATTTAGACTAATAATTTCGAATGTGTAGCAAACAATTGAGATTTACTTATGGTTAGAGGCTCATGATGATCAAGTCGAAGTGAATGAAGGAATGAATCGAGTGTAAATGCAACTTTTAATGTAAAATTCACCAAAAACATTTTCATATTAATCCCCACCCAACTAATTACATAGTAGAGCCTTCCTCTTAAGTATATGTCAAATGAAAGAGAACAGATTGAATGTAAAAACATTTTTGGTCTTCCAAATCATCAGTGTGTAATATTTCCATTATTCTTTTCATATTATAAGTAAGATCCGAAATGTATATAAGAATGCTATAGACTTAAAGATGCAATTCTTTTATTGCAAAATTGAAAACATATGAGAATATTATAATAATAATGTGGATGTAACAATGGCATCGGTGTAGGCTGTACCTACGAAGAAGTTTTGTACAAACAATTACTATAATAATATTGTTGTAGGCACAAGTAAGAATTGTAGCTATAGATCCTTACTTACTTACATTTCTTGGTTATAGAGATTCAGTTGAGCTGAGATGAGAATAATGGAGTGGTGTATTGTATTGAATAAAACTGGATGTTGTAAAGTTGTAATTAGTGTGGCGTGCTATGTTTCTCAATATTATATGGTTCACAATTAACATTTAGCAAAGAGAAGAAGATAATAAGAAATGGATCGTTCTATCTGACAATGCGAGTGAGTGAAAAACAGAGAAAGAGTAGTAAGAAGTGAGAACTGAAGCTGGTTTGCATGTTTTTCAATAGACAGAAACGAAGTGAGCCCTCCTAGCTACGTTTTACGAAGATGCAAGGTGTGGCACTTTGTATTTTTATTTGCATACAATTATTTTATGCCTCATTTCTCCAGTCCAGAAAATTCATAGTCGAGTGACTGTGTAGACACGCACGGTGTGGCAATTTGCTTGTTTAGCTTTTAGTTGATATTATTCTTCATTTGTTCGTTGTTGTTGCTGTGCTGTGGCTTAATTTGAAGAAGTTCTGTCTGATTCTGACAAGCTCCCCTCTTAAAATTCTATGAGATCCGTTCACTTTCAACAGAAGAGGCGCACCAGGCAAATAAGCCTTTTACTTACTCGTTATGACTTTGCCATAGAATTATAACACCTATTGCATAACAAAGAAGGAGTGTGCATATTTTACGATTGTTTTTCCAACGTACTCTTTGTGCATGCATAGCCGTATAAAACAATAGCCTACAAAACTTAAACTCTCGTTCCTACATAGCAATTGTATTATAATAGTGAAAATAAAAAGAATTTTACAGGACCTGTCCATTATAAGAGGAGGAGAAGGTTAGAGACGGAGATAAAATAAAATAAACATGCTTATAGTCAATAAATAGCCGTCTACTACTGTTAATGTCATGTCTATCCCAAAACTACTAAGATAAAGAGACAGTAATAAATGATTTAATTTACAAGAAAACGCTTAATTATATTTTGCACACACCATTTGTAAGACAGACATCCAGTTCATTCCATCTCAGCCATGTACATTATCTTCCTCTTTCTACATTCAGCTCGAACACTCTTTTCCCATGAATGAACTCATCCCCCTTACTAGTTTCCATCCCAATCCCTCCACCATTACTCTATTTTATAGCATAGGCAATAGATAAAACAGGATACATAACTTATTACATGCATTATAATCCTGAACGTGAAATGTGTAACATGTAAAACTATAGCCAAGATAAAAGTAAATTTTTTAAATCCACACAGTACACACAGAGATGCGTTGATAATTGCTCTGCACCTGTCGCTCGCTTTTTTCAGGAAACATTTTGTATTGACTCTACGATCGTTAAACGAGTGATTAGTATACTGCATACTTTGTTGTAATACTGCATTCCTAAATTTAAAGCTCTTGACATTTTATATTTATAATGAACATGTATCATTAAGCATTGCACATTACGCCATTTACTGATTGAAAATGAGCAGATCAATGTATGCATCATGTTTTGCATAGATATGTATTAGCTAAACGAGTAGCTACATAGAAAACTCCTATACCTTCTTGATTATATCATTAGTATTTGGTATTTCAATATTTTTTGTAGGGCAATGATGCTTTATAATGCCTTAACTGTTAAAAAAGAAGTTCTCTTTTTTCAACATGCTTTTCATCTAAGATATTGTGTATAAAATAGAAATACGTATTGAATGTAATGCTATATAGTCAACAATAAAGGCCCTGAGCATTAAATAGGTTTAGCTGCTACAGATTTTTAAAGTGGATCTGCAGCAAGAGTAAGTTTCTGTTGTAAGTCTCGATTACTCTTCATTCTATGTAAATGTTTTGATGGGAAGAGGGGTAGAGTATTATTATGTAGTCTTGCCAATGATAAAGTAAATAAGAAAATTTATAGAAAGTTGAAGTGTGTAATATTTGTGTGTTGCCAAAGTCTATGCCTACCCCAACAGATGCAGAATCTCGGAGGCTCTACTGCTATAGAGGCTCACTTAGTGCCATCAATCTATTTTCGTTTGTTGTGGTCTGAATTTAAAAACAAAAGCAATTTGTAGCTGGAGCAAATAACGAGTTATTTCTTTGGTTAGAGGTGGATGTATGCCATGCAGGTTTATTGAACGAAGAGAGAATTCAGAATTCAGATGTGTGTGTACTTCGGCTATAGTTGGCTTGCTATAGATTGGTCGTGGTAGGGTGTACCCGATTAGAGTGGAGCTAACAAAAACAATCGTTAGGTGAGTTAAGTGATGCCAGAAAGCTCGTCTGTTGTTGTAGCTGATGATGTTGAGAGAGAAACTGGAATATGAGTTCCCCAGCAAAAGTATGCAGTAGCCAAAAGAAGCAAGGAAGGCTAAAGTATGTAGGTAAGTGAAATGAGTATCTATATCACATCCCGCATCTGATCTTCTTCACCTACCACCACCAACGGCAGGCAGGTATCTACGGAGTAGCACAATGGAAATGCTCCTTTAAAGTCGCGAACGTATGAAAGAAAACTACCCTCTCGGTGATGATATTGATATAAGCACAAGGTCTTTAACCTCATTTAAGGTAAACAAGTCGCAAACAGCATTTTCGAGGATTTGCTCTCGACGCAATTCTATTGCATTTATCATTATCATTCCCTGCTCAAGATACTTATGTGTGCGACTCCTCTTCTAAAACTGCCAACTCTAAGTCTGTATTATTAGCACAGCATTAAATATCTCTCTATGGCTCTTTTAGCATCTCTCTATAGTACACGACGGAATCCTATTCAACCACAGGTCCTTAACTTTATTGTTGGACTTTTTAATATTTTTTGCAAAACAAAGGCGCCTCATCCATCTCGATCGTCTCTAAATCCCATTTATAGACAATTGTTGCCAATAATATGGAAAATATGGAATTTGACAGTTTAATTCATTTTATATCTCTTCAGATTCAGTAACAATTATTAATAGCACACATAAAATGTAATTTCAGTCATATTATTATAGTAAGGTGTTACATAATAGATGCGTACGAAGAAAATTAAAAGACACTACTTGTGCAATCGTTTTTGGGAATTGTTCCTTGTCAAAAGGGATTGTAGTATTACAGATAGAGCTGAAAAAATGAATTAGGGATAGGGGATAGTAGAAGCGTAATTTTTTTCCATTTATCTCGACAACTCAACAAGGGTTTTAGTAGTTGAGCAATAATTTTAAAGGTAGTAATTATTATTTGCTATAAAATTTTACACATGCATATTGAATTTGCATTTCTTTTTTAAGACGTCTATTTTTCTTGACGCATTGGGACGTATGAAACTGGTAATTGTCGTATAATAGTGTCTCCTCGTTCGTGTGAGTGACTAAAATAATGAATGGGAATGGTTAGGTAGGGGATAACGTATGATTTGCATCATTTTATGTGTTTAGCGTAGAGAAATCCTAAATTTAATTTCTTTTTGCTGGCAGCCTTCCTCAATTCTTCTTTACGATTAAGAATTGCATTTTAGGACGGAAAGCCCAACTCTCACAATGAGTCTTAGAAGAAGTACAGAGCTAAACTGCACATTCAAATGGAGCCAATGCATGCAAAAATGAGACAAACGATGCATTTCGTTGATTGCGTATATGAAACCTGCTAAAAGATCTTCTGCCTGCATGAATTGAGGAGAGGATAATTGAGCTGGGCGATGATGGGATGAGTTTTCAAAATCACATTAGATTAAGCTTTGAATTCTCATGTGACGTATGAGATTGCACACTGACTCTCATCTCTCAGTCAGCTGTAATAGTGACTGACTGACTTAGGAAAGTATAGTAAGTACGTACACGTGCATCTTAATAACATATTATGTGTGTGTGTGTCTGTGTACTTTCATTAGAATAATTGCGACGCTATTGTACGTAAATAAGTGTGCCTCCTAAGGAAAATGCAATTGATACTGTAATTACATTACAACTAAACGGCATGTTTGTCTTGTTCACATTTCGAAAGGGAGAACAAGGCCGAGGGGATGTAATTCTATGATAAATTTTGTATTATTAGTCCTTTAATGTGTGTTGACAAGGTATTGTTTAAGCTGAAGCGGATCAAAATTGCCAAACACATAATGGCTTCACTTTTATATTTAAAAAATACCTAGTGACCAAATCCATTTTGACACGCAACGTTTCAACAACCATTGCAAATTAAATTCCTATGTACATTTAGGTTAGCATACCTTACCTCCTACGTACTTATTACTTTGGCATTTTGGCTATTACAATAAGCAAAAATATATATTTTTTTGTTTCATTTATCTCAGGGAATTGTAGCCTTAGTTAACCTTTAGACATATTATTTTCTGTTATATAATTCCAAATATTACATTTGTGAACCTACTAAATTAATAAAAAAGGCAATAACAACAAATTGCTGTGAAGATAATAAACTCTCAGAACTGTAAACTAATAAATTCAAATATAATTTTTTTCTAATTACACACTCGTACTTAGTACCAGCTTTGAAAAGGAACATGGCATATGAGGCTTCTTATTGATAATTATTAATGGAAAATTGAATTTCAATTAGCGCTATTCGACAGTAAAGAGAAATAATTCCACAGTGAATTATTTATATAGACTACTTATTTCTTTGTTGGCTATAAGAATTGTAGAAAATTCCCATTTTCGTAGTATCCAAAGGGTTAGATCTTAATTTGAGCGTAGGCACATGCTATGTGGTATTCACTCCGTTGAACTGAGTTCTTCTATGGTTCTACTAACTCAGAAGTAAGCATAAGGATCCCCGAATTAAGTGTTATGTTCAGTCAGAGTAGATGAAAAAAGAGCTCGCATAAGGTTAAAAGCATTCGTTCGCTCGCATTCACAGAAAGAAAATTCCATCAAAGGAATTTTCTATTACTAAAGAATTCCCATAAACCTCGAGCACATTTTCAGAGAGGAAGAATCCTCAAAGTACCATTCTGCTAAGTCTTTCCTACGCACTTATGTAAGTACGACTTTTGGAATAATACCAATTGTAGTAGAGAAACTCGTAAAACGTACATTTGCTATTAGTGTATCAGCTGTATATTTATATAATTTATACTTATAATAAGGTGGCAGTGTCTAAACACATGCTTTTACTATTCCTATCGTAAAAAATGTCGTATTCATGCTTATGGTATATCTACAGTTTTTTTTAAACTGAAGTAGGATCCACGAATTGAATGCTATTGTAATCCTGGTGAAACAGATATCTCGAAGGCGTTAATGTAAGGCAGAAAGCTTGAGACATTCCGCCTACTTATGTACAGTTAAAGCCCTAAGAAGTTTGCCATTAGCATTTCCTGATACTAATAAATACTTGAGGAAAAGGCAAATAGTGAGGAAATGTCGTATTTGTATAAGTTGAAGAGGGTATTAGCAAATAAATAGATTTGTTCGAGCCGAAAAGGATTTCTGTGTGCCTGCCTTCTCCTATGACTTTTTATATTATTATTATATTACAACGTATACATCTTCATCTGACAATTGGAATCTGGATGTTCACAGCCCATCCATTTTCTCTTCCTCAGCAGGCTACAATTCCTGACATCTCTCTAAATCCTATGGCCTACCATTTCCAAAGACCTTTAACCTTTATCTGTCTGCAAAACAAAATCAAGCCCATAATACGTTCAATTGATATAGCGCAGATGCTTTGTACAATGAATTTATGGATACAATAGAAAGAGAAGGAATGAACAGAAAACTTACTTAACGTGTCGCCTATTTTTTCTTCTCTTGTGAGTTTCAATCGAAAATGTAATCCAATTTTTAGTATTTTAAAGGCTCAAGTATCGAAAGTTCTATTTCACACTCCTTCCAATCATCATCTATTTTCAGCCTGTCATTTCCTGTCTCTGTCTGTCCTACTGAAAATATTTCTTCGTCCCAATAAACCTCATCTTCTCTTTTGTTATCCAAACTATGTGGAGCAATTGTGGAAATTGCTCCTCGCTACTCAGCATTCAGATGTTGTTGTAATCGAATACTTTATGGTGGAAGTAGGACTACCGATTCAAGACATATTTCAGTCCACAGGAATTTCCTTTCATCCAATACGTGCAATCAAAAAACATTCTCCGTCTTCCCATATCAGACACATAATACATACCTACATACGTTTGCCTATCACTCCACATTCTATCACGCACTGGCACTATCATTACAACCATTTACTTATTCCTTTCATAATAACATAAAAATAAAACCAACACAATCATTTTTTATTACAACAATACATATCATCTCAATTTAGCACAAAATCAGTTCAGAAGATCTGATTATTAATATAATGCAGACATATTATCTTGTCACTGGTTTGCTGGCACTTTTGTCGGTACACAGATATTTCCCTTATCTAATCTAATGACTGTAGATGCTACACATAACTACTTACCTATAAATGTTGCCATACTTTTTTATCCTGTAATACTTGCATAAATCAATGCGCATTGTGAAATAACCCATTTCTTTATAATTTCGGATGATACGAATAATTTCTGTAAAAACGACGTATCAAGCTATATAATTTCAATCTGCAAGAAAATTAACATTCTAATAGATTGCAGAACTAGCTGCCAAAACAATTATTGGTACCTAGAACATACAAAACTCGCTAACTAGATATGTACCTAATGCAAAGTACTCAACTAGGTTGTGTATTATTATCTTTTTCGATAATCAAGAATTGTGAACCTGCAAAATAAACAAATAGGGAAATGTATTTTTTCACAATCTTATCCATTACTGTATTGAACATAAGAATGGGCGTAATAACAAGTAAGAAAATGAGCATAATATTATTTTGCCAGGACGCATTCCTTAAATATTATTGCTTGTTGTACTGTAGAAATAATATTTCATTTTGAGATAGGTACCTAGACAGTTTTATGCATGGGCCTCCCATTTTTCAATTACTTTAGACGGCAAGGTACTTTAGAAAATTAGTAACATTACTCAACAAACTTTGTAGGCTGCATTAGAGAGTAATGTGTATATTGAATTCAAATTATTCTTATTGCAGACTGTTAAACGGTTTACATTTGGATTGTCATTGCAATATTTTTATTGCATGGTGATTTATTATGTAGTCATATGAGTTACCTTCTAAGCCCTTGTAGTGTAGACTTAGTAGGTGCTAGCTTGGTCACATTCTATAGAGAACATTAGTAGAATCCAATTCATAAATCTAAAATAAAAGTGTTGCAGCTCACACGCGGAATAATACAGATGCAATCATTAAACCACGATCGTTGAACATCGGCAGGTGTTCCGTTCAGATCTTTTCTGAATAGCGAAGTGTGACTTGGTGTTACATCATTATCCTACACAGCTCGTTCGTTCGTATATAGTAATAGTTCAAGCTAGCTGAACTACTTAAATCTATTTTCCTTCCTTTCACTAATTGTATAAGTGTTAATCTACCTTGCTCATTACCCACTCGTTTTAAATTAATCCGCAGCCAGGCATACCCTAAAAAACTGTTATTACCCACGCTTTATCAACTAATAGTAGGCAGAGCGTTAGTGTACTGTGTAATAACGTCTCACACTACGTGTGAAGGTAGGCAAATATTAATTTACTTGAAAAAGGATTGGCTTTTGTTTGATTTCCGGCTAATGGCTATTTCATTACCAGCATTTATTTTTATCGACTCAATGATGCAATCTTTTAATTGCCAAAACCAATGCATTATAATCTGAGCAATAATTTAACAGATTTCATTAATTAATTGAACAGAGTGCATAAGCGGAGTTGCCCTTTCGATTACACAATAAATATCGTACCTATTAGTTACCTTGTTTAGTTAAATTTTGTGGCTAATTAGCCTAAGTATGTTTACATTAGCATTCAGATATAGTTAAAAACAAGCAAAATGAATATTAATAAGATATTAAAGAATATTTACTGTTTTCGCAGTCTTTGAAAAAGAGTAAGCTACTTGCTATTTTATGTATATTCGAGTAATAATCCCCAATTAGCTTATTTCAGCTAGATTTTTCCCAAAGATAACTAATTGACTTATTGTTAAAATATTTTGGGTTACCCGTGATGTACAAAATTACTAAAACAAATAGCTATACATGTTGTCTCACATTTTATTTGTATAACTCACATCACGAAAAGGCGTAAAACATGCGAAATTACTATACATATAAATATTATTGCCTTGTAAACTCTCATGCTTTGCTATAAAACTAACATGATTAACGATTATCTGTATAATAAGTAGTTCTTTTACAATATTGCACCCATGGCCTATGCCACATGTGTACATAAACGTAGAAACATAAACAATATTATTATAACTACCAGTATCACTAGAACGTGTACATTTCTACATGTATCTGCATAATAATATAGGAATACGTATCCAAAATAATTCCATATATGTAATTTAAAATGTCCGATCATTATTACCAAATCAATGAATATTTATCGTAACCGATCAATATCATCTCATTTGATCTTTGATAGAAACTCTTTGGCAAAGTGACGAAATCGACAGTTGGCCTTGCCTTTCACATGTAAGTAAAACCAACTTGGAACTAACTACCTACATTGAATATCTGCCATATCTAACCAATCAAAAAATCTCAATCTCAGTGGCAAACAGGTACATGCGTTTAACCCAAAGATAATTTTCATCAGAACGAGCATTGTATGTTTTTGGGAACACAAATATTTCGTCTATTGCATGCTAAACAAAATTTCAGGCATTATATCCACAGTTATAATTCATATGGACAGCTACATAGGAATTCTTTCTAGAGTTGACTGTTGATTCATTCATAAATACAGACGACAAAACAAAATGTGCCACGTACTGCTAATGTGATGCGACCAGAATTTGAATTGATAATCTCAATTGCCAAGAATACATCTCCTAATAGAATAAATATGTTTGTTTTGTGTGAACATCGCATTCACGAAAGGTAATAAATGTAAACACGGGTATTTATGCAAATATAAATATTTGCACACTACTTCTAATCTGCTTCATGTAAATTCTAAGCACATGCCATGGCTCTTGGTGCCTAGTTATAGCTTTTTAGTGAAGGACAACTGATCATGACACATTTAATTTATTTTGGCATAGCTGATAAATAAAAAAGGACACAATTGTATAATAAACTAGGCATCGCATCCACTGTAGACGAAAGGCATCAATCACAGACTCACAACTACAACCATCCAAAATAATATATCGTTGACTACATCTTTTTAATGGACACCTAAAAACTTTAATAATCATAAATTAATAAAGCACAAAGTTGGATACCTAGATAATAATTTATTTAGTTACTGGAATTACCAATAAAACCATCGCCCCTTCCCAAATTCTATTAACTAACTAATACTTACGTCATTTCGTGAATTATTTTTAATAGATAAATACAAAACAAATTTTTTGCCTAATGTTCATTGTAGTGTCGATTGGGATTTTTTAGCAAGTTTATATAGGTATGTCTTAGTATAAAGGATAGAAATACTTGCACTAGGTATATGTAATATTTGTGTTTGTATACCTACATCAGGTAAACTGTGTCAAAGATGTGCAAATACTACTAATTTAGTCCAAAACCTATTCACATTTAACACTTGAGTTGTGTACATTTCTCATTATATACTATTTCAATTATTTGCTCAAGCGAACAGTGAACAATGGAGTAAAAGATAGCAACGTTGCTTTTCGGTCATTGAATGGGATTATAATTTGTAATATTGCACAATAGGCCAAATAATATTTACTTTGTCATGTTAGGGGTTTGTTCGAATGTTTTCCTTTGCCTAATCATTTTGTTTTAGGAGATTACATGGATCGACTCCTACAGAGGAAACACTCCTAACAGATTTTACACCTATAGCGGACTGGATTCCTACGACAGACTTTACTCCTAACGCGGATA
>JABASI010004657.1:0-13650 GCA_019776505.1 Tomocerus nigrus | reverse complement strand
GTAATAATATTTTGTAACCCTGGTATCATAATGACCTCTCACGAGGGCGATATCTTGAAATAAATAATAATAATAATAATATTTTTTCTACGTGTAGATGAGGGCAGAGGATTTCCCTATTTTCACTTGAGATGCTGGAGGAGAAAAGGAGCTTTCCTTTTCCCTGTCTGTCGTCCTATGCCTGCCTGTTCCGACTTGTCAGGAGCTTTAGTCGCTCCCGGCTATTTTCATATTATGTTTAAACATGGTGCTTGAGTTGCTTGCTCCCGAAATTCTCTCTTTCTCTCTCTCTCTCCGGCATTCAGTCACAGAGAGAAGTGAAACCTATCGGTTTACATTTTACATGCATAGCTATTCCGTGTGTACTTATTCTTGCTCACTGTGTATCTCTCTATGCTTTCCTCTTCTGTTTGAATGAATGAATAGTAAAGTAAGTGAAGTAAAATGCTTAGAATAACACAACAGAAGAGGAGAAACAGAAGCGAGCAGCCACATATTTTAGAATTTTCAAATCTTCGTCTTTTCTATTTCTCATGCCATGCCATGCCATCCTAAGAAAAGGAAAGAGAAAGCCTGGAAGAAATAACTGGCTCTTTTCTTTTTCAATATCATTTAGCTACTACTACTACCCGTATGTATGCATGTGCTTTCCCTTTTCCCTCTCTCTCACTCTCCCTACATGCCCTTCCGTTCTTTTCTAATGTAATTTACCTTCTTCTAGATTAAAGTAGAAATGAATGCTTCGACTAGACTTCCTTCCCTCTGCCTTGTGCCTATCCTACGACACACAACACACACAACCCTACTACTTACTTTCTCTCTCTCGACTCTTTTTATTTATTCTTCCTTAGCTAAACTAACCTAAACTACCTGATAAACTTAGCAGAATGAAATGTTGCAACCTTACGACTCCTAAATTAAAAATCAACTTAACATTCACAACCTAAATATAACTTATAATATAACTGTGCTATTTTAAGAACTCAAACAAAACTCTACCTACGCCCTGGCTACAGGCCATTCCATTGATTTTAAATGCAAGAAACTAAAACAAGGCAACAACATTTCAAATTTACATTCAAAACAGCTTGATTTTACACTTTTAACAAAATTACGATGGTACAGCACATGATTATTATCTTAACGATTTATCAAACTACGAAATGATATAGGTGCAGGTAGACCATTATACTATGGCCTGAAATATTTCCAGCAAAGATATTTAATTCACATTGACTAATGTACAATCTTTGCATTAAAAACTTAAGGAAACAGGTTATTGTTTTGCAAATATGTATAATAGATTTATGATATCCATGAAGTCACTTTGACATGAAATATTATAAAGTCACTTTTGACCATTTAATCCCATTTCAAGTGTATTTAGCTGTAATTGATTGTAAAAATGAATGAATTGTGTCATTGTGTATCGATCAGTTTGCAGCTAAGAACTTATGTACAAATCATCACAACTAATGCAAAATGGGTACCAAAAATATCACCAGAAGTTTAAAACCTTAGTATGTAATTATATTATGCATTATTATGCAGTTTTCATTGTTTTATATTTAATAAACACGCCTTTCCCTGTATCACTGCTGACTGCTATGAGATATACTTGTGTATTCTTAAGAAGTGAGAGCCAGTTCGACAGAATCTGCCTGTTCCCCCTTAAACAATTTTTCACGTCTGCTGCCTCCTGCATTGTACTAGTGAAGTGCGGAGCGGTAGATTTCCGCCAACTTTTCTCCAAGATACTAAACTGATGTGAGTGTTGTGAGTATCTCAATTCAAGTTGAAGATTCTCAGGTGAATCATAAAGTTGCGCTAAAGGAAATTTGCTCGTGGAGCAATAAACACCAACGTGCTCAGTCTCTCTATTTGCACACTTACTAAAAAAGTCTAGAAAATTCCCGGATACATACAAACATGAAAGTTATACAGACAGGGCTACGCAGCACTGCAATACCTATGACCTATAGTAAAACAAATGAGATGAAAAATTTAGCCTCTTTCCCGTCCTCAATTCTTAAAGAGTAATAGCTGAAGCCTTTATGACAAAAATGAAGTAGTCAACTCTTTACTTATTTAAAGATTGTGAGTGAGTAGGTATAAAGTGACTAAACGTAACAGTATATATGTATATAGATATATTTATATATATATATAAGGTATATATAGTTTGTTAATTTGCTTAAAAAGAAAAATAGAGGCAAGAAAATAAGTTGAGAGAAGTTATGCACTAGTAGACACTTAAGAGAGATGAGAAGAGAAAGTAACTTTTTTTACAAAGTGTTTATACTGAGAATTTTAGTGAAAAGGGAAAAGTCCAGCGGTAAAAAGGCAAAGGAGAAATAAAAGAAAAGGCACGTTGTTCATAAGCTGTGTATGTACAACCTACGTGTTCATATATTCTTACATAACGTATATTTTTATATAATATAAGAACATATGTAGGGAAGTGAGGGTAGGACAGATGTAAATATAAATATGAGTCGGAAATGTTTCAGTAAGAGGATATCTAGTTGTCTGTCATGTCATTTGGGAAAGTGGGAGTTTACGCTACTCTACTTTCTTCAGTGAGTCGAGAAGATGTCAAGTCATAAGGATAGGGAGTGGAAAGGAAGGGAAGTCAAAAAGTGTCAAGTCCAACTCAATTCTAGTTACAAGTGATGCATCTTGTCTATATTTCTAGTAGTATAAGGAAGGAAGGATGAAAATCTGCTCTAAAAAATGCAACCAAAAATATCTACACGTATGTCCTCCGCTTAATATATAAAATATCATACACTCCCATATTTACTGTTTTATTCTTGGCTTTGCGCAATTTTAGCCTTAACCAAATAATAATAGTCGACATGTATCTAATGTTTCCTCTGAACAACTCATGAAGCGAAAAGTGAGAGGGAAAGGCTAAGATAGTTCGTTGAACAAGTCAAGGAAATTCTAGCGAAGCAAGTTAAAGGAGATAACTGAAGCACGCGGACATATCTCCACACACTTTAATATTTATACTATAGCTCTCTCCTCCTACGTTCCTTCTTTCTACGCCTGCATTACGAATACGATATTACGAATACGAGACGAAGAAGAAGAAGAAAAAAATCCTCGAGCAAGAACGCAGTTTTAGTAAGACAGAAGAAAATTGTGAAATATTCTAACGACTAGCTATATTATTCATGAACATTTAAATTGTGAGCAGAACGTGCATGTGCTTGGCACAAACGGCGGAAAACAACTCTAGGAGAAATCTCAAATTCACTCAATCTATGAAAAGTCTAAGTGTATATGGCTAGGAAAAAAAGAGACAAATCCTAATAATAATTCCACTCTCTTCTACTCTAACAGGTTTTCATTGACTCTAATCTACTTCAGTTACACGACTCACATTGCCCTTCTCAAGATATTCCAATATATTTCAATTTCTCAACTCTATAGATCTCGAATTTCTTTCCTGGTCCACAGTTGAACCTTAAAAACTATGAAAAGAGTTTTTGTTCTTTTTTAAAGACACTTTCTCATTTTAAATTAAACTCTCTCTCTCTCTACTGTTTAAACTCACATGTGCATAATATTTCCTCATTTCATTTTCTTTTAGTTTTTCAAAAATATCTTGTAATAATTAATTTTTATTACATAGTAAGGTATAGGTATAGGTAGTTGTATATTTTTAAGATTCAAGATTCAACGAATTTTGTAATGTAAGGAAGGATAAGGGAAATGAAATGTAGGCGTGTAGGGAGTCTTTCTCCTGTCAATTTCTATAAGTTAACTGTCACTGGGTTTTAGTCATAAGGAGAGGCTTTGCTAATGAAAAATAGCAGATGTTAAGTGCTGAGCTGACTGATTGTGAGTTGAGAGATGGAGAGAGTAATAAACGACTCTGTCTGCAAACACATACCGAGAGATATATTTAATGCAGACTTAAAGAGACTCTCTATCTCGACAGAGTCTCATTCACCACTCTGCATGGGCCTATCACTTTTACTCCTTTTACGCCATTTCTCCAGATACACTTTACTTGCTGATTGTATTAAATACATTTCATTGCAAGCATCTCATATATCTCTACTTTTAAATCTTAAGTGAATCACTTCGAGGATAGAATAATAATAATATGGATATAAACTCTCAGTACTATTCTATCTATCTATAGTATAAGCCACTATAAATCCCATTTGTACTTGTATCAATGTCAGGAATGAGACATAGCAAGCCATTATCTGTACTCACACACACAAAATCCCTCTATGCACAAATATGCAATGCAAGAGACGTTAATATTTCTATCTTTGGCAATTGGAATTTAAGGCGACAACCTGTCGTCCTCACTTAGACTCACAATCAGGGAAATATTGGATTTTTCCATATGGGAATCAGAGTGACGACCTTTCCTTTACACTCCTACACATAAACTAAAATCATCCAAATTTAGATTCATAAAGATATTTCCAATATTAGTAACAATTACCTTCCGAACATGAATTATTAAAAAAAACATTTACATTAATGCATAATTTGTTGTAGATACTGGAAGTTTTTCTACATAAGACTGTAAATAAATGCATAGACAATTTTAATTGATGAAAAAGTCAAATTTATTCATTATTTCTAGTAGAAATATTATCCTTGTGATAATAATTACGATTTTCTTTGAGAGACAGATATTTTTAAGGACGTTTACTAGTACTTTTTGTAAGGAGATAATTTCCGATCATAATATACATTCAAAATTCATCTTCTAAACGCCAATGTTGATATTTGTAAAATCCCTATTAATATCTTATCAATATAGATCTAGATATATGTTTGGTCTACCATTTACCAGTAAGTACTTAACTACAAAAATCCCAGCATAGAATTGTATTATAATTATTACTACTATGATTTTCGGTAAAGAAACAGATAAGTTTCATGTGAAAGAAGTTATTTTTACTGTTTCAGTTATGGCTAAATGGATTTGAAGTGTTGGAAGTAAGTATTGTAAAGAGTAAAAGTCTGTAGAATGGGAATAATTTCCAGGATTCGAACTGTTATGGTGTAAATAGTAGGAATAGGTTATAAATGCTGGAGATATTCCATTGTAAAGTAGGCTACTAGATAAGAAATAGTAGAATAGTGAAAGATAGATAGAGAGAGGGCAGTTATAGTTAGTGTAAGTATAGGAGAAAATAATAGAGAATACTTCTTAGTAGTACTATGGTATTTATGTGTAAGTACGTGATGTAGAGTATTGTGTAGAGAAAGTGTTGGGTAGCCAAGTGGAATCTATAAAGGATACAGTAGTGTGTAATAGTAAAAAGGTTAGGAAAGAGTTTTAGTTGTGAGACTAGTGCAACCTCACCATGCAAATCCCGACGAGGGAACAAATGGGAAACCTGAGCCGGGCATTCACGTTTTAAATCGATCACTTCACTCACTCACATTTGATCTTATTGAATCTCCGTTGATTTGATCACAGTAGAGCCAAGGAAAGCAAGGAAGAGAGAGAGAAGCCTCTACACACAGAAACTATGTAGCTATGTAGGGAAAGTGAAGCCAAAGGGAACATGCAGAGAACTTTAAATAGAATTGAATGCGGCAAGGCACGAGAAACTCCTCTCTCTCTCTCTTGCCTCTTCTTACTTACTTTCTATACACATATACATATTAGTAAAAACTTACTCTCTTTCTATGTACTTACATTACCTAAGTTGTAAGTAAAAAGTCAGATGGGTGGTTAGAATATGTAGCAAGAAGGCTCTACATACTTTCCGTTTAGTTTGGATTTTCGATGGCCTAGTCTTTTCTATGATCTCACTGGATTGGATTCTCCATACATCTTCCTACCTATTTTTCTAGGATAAAGAAATTCGGAGCCAACCTCCAAAACTATGCTACACAGGCATGTTCCTTTTACTTAAATTTTTTCTAGATATCTTGAAATTTTCTTCTTTGAAAAAATATAAACCTAGGTATGATTTTTATTGAGTTGAAAACTAGAACGTACATCATCGAGTTATTTTCATTAAACGAAATATTATTTAATTTGCTTTATTATTGACGCATTTGAATTTATCCCTTATTATTATGTAACAACCCCTCAGTAGTTTTTTTTAGTGAATTAATTTAACTTTAATATGTATAGATAGATATTTTGATGCAAAAATGTGTCAACATAACCACCTAGCAAGTGTCCGCACCAAAAAAGTTACAAGTTATTAATACAACTTGCAGTTTTTTCCTATTTTCTACATTTTTAAAGCATCCTCGACTTGATTTTCTTTAGTTTTTGCAATAACTTTGTGGATTTTCCTTTATTTTCTAACAAGTTTATATTCAATTTTTCATTTTTCCACAAAGTTTGATTTTCCTACACTTCTTCAGTTCTTCCTCCTTTTACTAATTATATTTCCTCGAAAGCCTATTGTAGAGGCTCAAGTGACATCTACCTTAGCCCAAGCCTCGAGTATTAACTAAACATTATTCCCATGTGCTTCGCCATGGCAGATTGCTGCAGACTTGCACATTAGCAGCTCAGTGGAGTACGGTGTGAGCGAGCGAAAGGAGCTCGGAGACGAACGAGAGGACAGAGGACAAACGATTTGATCAATTACATTTAACTTCTATCAACTTCATTCTGTTCTGTCAAATTATTAGAATCAAATAAATTGTCATCTCATATTTGCTATCTACCTACATCTGTGTGACGACGAATCATTTCCGGGCATCACGGCCAGCGTAGTTTGGTATAGGTAGTGTAAGTCATATCACCACATACAACATTACTTATCATTTATAAGCGTAAATTATTATTGCATTAATTCATACCATGTTCATGTCATAATATTATTATACGCATTCCTACCTACTCCATTAGCTAATAATAATTGTAGTAGTTTGTACAGGTTGGCTCTTTAATGGAAAGGTCCCCTGTTCACTATAATCACCAAAACTTATTTTCTTGTTTTCATTCCATTTTACTATAGTTTTCTTTGATTTCCAAATATCATCTCTGGATTTCCTAAAAATTTCCCCTGGTCCCTAAAATGAGGGAGTAGAAAATTGTGTCAAAGCTTCATAAACTGCGCGGGTTTATTTCGATGGAAAAAATTGTGATCCTAGGATTCGGATTTATTCCATTCCTGGCGCCTATAGAGCTTACCTAGGACAATTCACTATCTGCTCTGGGCTGATGTGCCCTTTCTATCTAGACACATACTCTGTGCACAGTAGCTACATATTCTCAAGTCTCATCTGGTTTGCATTTTGAAAAAGAAAAAAACTGGCTAAGCTGGGCTCTTGACTATTTTACTGACTCGGCTGCCTCACTGGGTGCATTGCATTGAATTTTGATTGGAATTGTCAGGAAGAAAAGAATTGTAGTCTCCAAGTCTGCACTAGTCGTTCACACTCTTTCATTCTTATGTTTTTATCATCTTATTTTACTCTGTTCTATTCTAGCATGGATTTTACTTTTATTATCTGTAAAGTAGTGGATACGCAATCCAGATATCATCTATCCCTCCACTATATAAACATTCTTGCTACTAAACGCCAAAATTATACGACACAACTGACACAACTATACTCTTCACATCTTCTATCGTTAGTAGAATAAAATGGAATTAGAAGAACTGAAACAGAAATATCCTTGTATTTTGTATATAACTATATAGAATAGCATATACTATAATGGTAATAATATAGTTACGCATATAAAATGCGTAAGCTTTTCTATATTGTTGTAAAAAGAGAGTGAAAGAACGCCAAAGATTTTTCCTTCCTTCTATGACTTCATTTCGTTATTCTAAAATCTGAACCAATTCCAATGTTTTCATGTACTTAGAAAATCTTTCCAAGTATGGAGTCTCGTATTTCAGAGGTAGCTACCCACTGCTGCTACTACTACTAGTAGTAGAATCAAATTGTAGTAAATTGAATTGATACACGAGAAACCTGGCAGATATCATTTTGTGTTTTTTGATTAAATTTGATCTCCTGCTGCGCACTTTCCACTCATCTTTTCCTACGGATTTTAATATGAATGTCAACTCAAGTTGGAACTATCTTTTGTATTCTCCCTAATATATTATGCATATTATATACACAGCTCCTTCAACCGAAAAAGAAAGGTAACTTAGACGAAAACTTCCTTATGGCTATGAATTCTCCTTCTTTCCCGAATAAAATCTTCACGCTCTTTTCCTACTTAGCCTAACACCCATATACAATAATCCTATAGAATCTGTTGTGTATGTTTTGCTAGTAATGTGCCTACTGAATAATCCAACACTACCATTCGGTACCAACAGACTAAAAAATCAAGAGTATTACAAAGCTTGCACCTAATCTACTAAAAATATTATTGAGTTACATTTTTTTAGATTGCCTCATACTTTCTCTCGGATATTTATCCATAGTTGATTCTCAGAAACCAAGTTTAATTAAATGATGGCATCTGTTGACTCAGATCAGTAGCATTCTTGGAAACATTAATAAAAATTATATTGGGAATGAATGGACGACGATAGTCATCAAAGGGGTAGGGGTAGGTCGTAGGTAGATGTAGATCCTCGGGAAATGAAAATTCCTAGTACACATCAATCTTTCCTCGAATATATGAGATATCCATTGGCATTTGATTAGCATCCGAAAACATTACGCTACGGAAATTATAATGTTTATGCTCTCATGGCATGATAGTCTTTTCTGAATGAAAACCAACAATTATTTCAAAATAATCGTGATGTCCAACTAGTAATAGAATAATAATGCAAGTTGTACATATCAAAGTACAAATACTGTGTGTACAAATTTGGTTAAAAGCAGAACGATGACAATAATTACAATTAGATTGTAATGGCAAGGAATTTATTTGCTAAAAGTCAAGATATCACCTATCACTAGTTTTTTCGTAAATGAATAAATTAATATTAATAACTTACGATACATTTTACAAGGGTAAAATTTATAAATACATTAGCAAACTACATAAATTAGAACTAGCATATTTAATGTTATCCCGAAACAGGTAGATAATTAGGTTTGTAAAATAATAAGTTATGTGAAGGCACACAAATAGGATGCAGGCACTCAGAGAAAATTGAACATGATATATTTAGTATTAGTTTTGGATATTATAGTTTGATGGGGAAGATGTATATGTATAAGAACTTATGGTTGATAACATGATGGAAAGATGTAATGCAGCCACATCATAAGTTAGCCTTTGGCGCACATCATAGAGATGAGTAGTCTGAGCTACAACAGTAGATTCCAGATTCCGTTCCAATTGAATTGATTCAATGCAATCTAACCGAATCCACTTTGTTCTCCTTTGTATTTATGCTGACATAATATAACGGGCTAGGAAACTTCATAGAGTAGTGAGTGGTGAGTGGTGCGTGTGCCTTCAATGTTCATTTTACGTCCACGTCAATTTATTTATCAAGGAAGATAAGATACCTCAGAGTAAAATCAACGCTATACATGCTACGTATGTTCATATTAAGCAGAAAGTTGTGATGTGAGAGAGTAGTAGTAGGAAAGTAAAGGGTTACATGAGTTAAGTGAGTGTTTATTCTGTTTATAGAGGGAAAATGCAAATAAATATGATACCCTGTAGTCCAATAACAAAAGGAGAGGCTTTTTACACTTTAGTTTAGCTAAGTTTACGATACTCCACCCTACGGTTAATAGAATAGTCAGAGTCGGATGTTATTTACATGTCTTCTCCATACAGTTAATACTTAATACACACTGTACAGACTCAATTTAACTATAGAGATCAGTTGGAAAACGAAGGGAAGAGCAAATGAATGCATGTTTATGCATATACATTATTAGAATATTTAGTTAGGGTAAAATGAGGAGAGGAAAACCGAATATGGAATCAAGTATCAACATAAAAGAGGACAAGAAAAGATTATTTTGTTGTATGGATATTAGATACATGACGAGGAGGACATACCTTTTATGATGGTTCGTCTAGTAGTACCGTCAAATGAACACGTGCCGGGGAAATTTAATTAAAATCACTCATCATTCACTACCAATTGTTCTTTGTACACACACAGAAAGATATCAAATCCAATTCAATATTATTACAACTTTGTCTGTCTGATCTATCTTCATCGGCTTACTATTATTGATGTTGTAATACTTGTAATCGTATTCCTCTTCTGAGCTGAAGCCAAGTCAATAATACTATTAAAAATTAAACCAAATCAAAGTACATGTGTGCCAATGAAGAACTGTCAACTTAATTCCGTCCCCAAAAAACCCTGCGTCTCTTCTTTTCCCAATTTTCAGGCCTATCCGTGTTAAATTCCCGTTTAAATTGAGACACAAAAGGCGGAGAGCTGAAATGCAATGACACTGATTCGCCCTTTTTTACAATTGTCCTTTGTTGGCAACTTGTCAACTTTCAACTGTCGACAGTAAGATTAATGCAAGTGAATTTTCGACCCTACTTTATATTCTTTAAGGATTAATAGTACGAGAGCTAATTCAAATCTAATTAACTCCGACACAGTGAATGTTAATCATTTATAGTACTAAACACCAGTTTTCTTCTTCAATTCACAGAGAAAATCACGGAAAATCCACCCATTTAGTTTTCTTTCACTCAATTTTCAGTTTTCATCCAATTTTCTACCGTTCAACTCGGAAAAAAAGGAATGCAGTGTGAAGAAATGCAAGGACCTTGTCTTTATCAACACTTGATTGTGTTAAGGTATGAAATAGTCTATGGTTCTTGGTTGTAGATCGTAGATTTGGGTATCTATTGATGAAACTCGAGTGAAATTCAAATGGGATGTAGGAGGAAAATGATGATGTAGCAAAGGAGTCACATAATGGCAATTTAACTGCAGTGAACAGATTGACTAAAGTCAAGTCGTCGAGGAAAAGCAAATAAGAGTTTGCCAAGAGAAAAGCAAATTCTGCTTTTCACTCTCTCTCTCTTTGTTAGAGAGGGAAGAAGAAAGTAGTAAGTAAGCTTAGTGTGTGACACTGAAGTAGTTCATTTCAGTTCAAGTCTCTCTCATCTCAAACAAGTGGAAATTAAATTAATTTCAATCAAATCACACGCCACGTTTGTTTTAAGTGTTAATGTTTTCTTGGTGCATGTACACACCCTCTGCACTCCTCCTGCCTAATTTTCCAAGCTTCTCTCTAATTTCTCTGTCTGCTTTAGTACAAAGTGAGTTGGAACTGTTATGGAAGATCAAAAGATCAATATGATACAGATTCAAATGATTTTCTATGATGTTCAAGTGCATTTGCTTTTGATTTACTTAATTTTAACACCAACACTCACAGACGTAAGTGTAGATGCAGTATGGATTTTTCTTGGAGCACTACTACGATTTTCTTGAATGATTTAAGATGTTAGGAAGATGAACTACATTAGCTAATTAAGTAGGATTGTAAGTTAAATATTTAATTTCTGTGTAGGATTCAACAGTATTGTTATGGGTAGACGTAGAGTAAGCTTTTGACGAGAAGATGCGGATGCTGATGATGCTCTCAGGGCAAAGCCACGAGGAAGACTGAGACTGAGCTGTGGCACTCAACTGGGAATCGGAGACTGCGGCAGAAAAACCTAAAGCAAAGTCATGCAATGTAACGGTGCTGGCTGCTGCTGAGGAATACGTTTCGTCCGTTGCAATGGAACACAGATCCAAGGCAAAGGACGCCCTTCTAGGAGCAGATGGAAAAGCATAAGATCAGCGAGGACACACTGAGGAGAGCAAGATCACGGAGGATGGATGAGATGAGACGTATTAGTAGCAATAGCCTAATGTTTCACCCATAGCCACATTATAAACATACTCTCAGGACACTATGTTCCCTTCAAAGAAGCTTTCGTCACGGTGTCACCCTACTTGCTCTCCTTTTCCCTATATGTACTACTATTCTACTATTTATATAGATTATTATGGCTGCACAACAATAAATATTATGCATATTATTATACTGTATCCTTTAAATAATCCTATCCTGCTTATGATTTCCATTTAGAATATGAGACAATTAAGTAGGTGCATGCATTAGGATTGAGAAATACAAATACCCATGTATTTGTATTTAATAAAGACCTACATTACGTATATATCATTGTTGAATTACCTATTTTCAATATTCAACAAATTGGCACTGAAGTAATAAAATTACTATTAAGGCTATGAATTTAAACGTATAATATGATGAATTAGGTAATGTACATTTATCTAATTTCAGATGCTTCAATAATGATAATGCAATGGGAATAGAGGCATACTCAAGTTTTTAATCAAGTAGCATTTATTTATCTTGAAAGAAAATGGGGTTGACTCAAGCAATATTTTCAAGCATTTTCTTCAAGTAGGTGTCTGACTTGGGCTTGCACCTGCATTTTCTGGTAAGAAACCCATAAGTTCCGTTGCATTGTCCTTTTTCGTAGCCTATCTTTTTGCAGCATTCTTGACACGTCGTACCTTTTCCTCCAACTGTTCCATATTTTGTTAATAATAGTTAATTACGAACAAATCAATAGCTCAAACAAGAAATTTTTGTCAATAAAATTACCTTTAGTGCTTAAACGATTGGAATAATTGCATGTTTCGTCGCATTTGTCGATGTGATAATCATTTTTCCCAGCTTTAGCAATTCCTACAATAAAAAAAAAAGAATTTTAGCCAAATCAAAAACGATTATGATTAAGAGTTTTCGTACTTACGCTTAAAAACCTTTTTTTGCAAATTAGCAATCTAAAGACCAGTTTACTGTGATGATCATATTGATAATTCAATGCGCTAAGACAAATGAACTTACCAATAATTGCTGAAGCAAAAACAAATGCGAAAAGAATGACAATTTTCTTATCCATTCCAGTGTAGTATCAAGTGGATGGCAGTTTATCAATGAAGTCAAGAGTGGAAAATATAAATGTGTTTGCAATTTCTAGAGTATATCTAAAATCTAAACATATTATCAGTAATACGTAGCTGCTTGTACTATAGCTAACACTGACACATACACTTAACCGCGACATTTTTTACCTCAGTTATGATGCGGTTTTCCCTAAGAGATGAGTCACTATATTATTATTGCAGTTCAAAATCATTATTGTATTCCATGCGTGCAAAGTTAAACATTAACTGCACCTCAGCAAAAACAAATACGGGAAAACGTCCTTGAAACATCTACTCACACGTCACACTCACACTACATGGTGTTGATGACATTTATTAATGCATTGTCCTGTTCCAGTTCTGACTCATGGCACACGACACACAGCAATAAAATGTTGGCTCATAATTCCTTGATTATGAATAATAAAGATCTTTATTTATAATTCACATTAATAATTATAATAAATCTTAATTCACATAGAAATATCAATTACAGGTAGGCATCCAGAAACACAGTGACTACCAAATCAAGGTAATGATTATGTCAGAATCAAAAACCTATTTATATTTATAATACTCAAATTGGATGACAGAATGTTCATAATAATATGGCCGTTCGGCTACCGAAACAATAAAAGTAACAGAGATGCATTTATTTATAATAGGGGGTTTCAAAGCATTTCTTGAAAAGAACTTAAGTTTTAAGTAGAAAAAGTCAAAAATCACTTTTCAAGATCGTATTTTGAATGTACTACTTATTGCAAGTACTCCA
>JABASI010004656.1:0-13651 GCA_019776505.1 Tomocerus nigrus | reverse complement strand
GTCGTGATTGGATTGACGCGTCGTGGATAAATCGACGTGCCAGAAATAGGCAATGTAATACATTCTACATATAAACTACAGCCAATCCATGAATCTATATTCTATTACGGAGCATCCTACGCTACTCTATACGACATTCTTTCGTTTTACTCCCATGAAAAGTTACCTTGAAAAATTACAGTGTTTGTACACACGTATTATTAATGCACAGAGGGATTCTTCCTCTCCGATATCTATAGCTCCGGCTGCTGTTCACTATAAGTATGCTATGTTGAGAAAGTTATTCCGAAGTTTAAATTCGTGGTGAAATTCCTGTGCAGCAGGGTGATACACTATTTATAGTGGAGTATATATATCTATTGTGGGGAGACTAATGCGTGTAGGAGCACGATAGCTAAATTATGTATGTAAGCATTTTTGTAAAAATGAAAAATATTCACTAAAATATCTACATAGAGGTATACAAAAGAACATTCACCATGATCTACCTAAAATATAGATTACGTATAGGTAAAAATAAACCGCTCCCATATATATTGTGTGTGGACGATGTAGTAAGATAGATTTTACGTGACACTGGTAACGTTTACTGACGTAGAGTAACATAAAGGAACTGTAAGTGCGTATGAAAGAAAATGAGAATAAAAATCCGTTTAGACTTTAGTATAGAGGCGGGTAGCGGGCTAGATTGTTACTTTTTTGTAAGTTAAGCTAGATTTCTCTCTTTTGGGGATGTTTCCAACTAACCGAAGGAAGGAAAGTAAAATAAACGAGGCGAGGGTGAGGGTAGATGATTATTCGTACATTCAAATATACAAGTCATAGTATCATTAACGTCGAGAGCAGTAATTTCATTGCTTTCTTTGCCCATTACGTCCTACTAAAAAGAAGACAAAGTGCAAGAAAGTTTCCAAACAATAAACTCAGAAATTGCTCTTATGACTCCATAACAATTTTTGAGGAGAATCATTTTTGAAAAAGTGTTTTCCTCCAAAATTCTGTGCCCTATGATAGAATGGATCGAAATTCATTGAGACACCAAAAATACAATGTTCACTTCACTACATCTTTATTGCAGATTGAAAAACTCAATTTTCTTTCCTAAACTATGCCATTGTCTCACAGAACGCTATGCATCTTTTCGATAAAACGCTGCACTTGAATACAAATTCCCAATTTTTAACATTTCATCCATTCTTCCAATGACTTTCCCTCGATTCTCTAAAAAGACATCAAATAAGAAGATATAGGTACCTAAGTAGCATCCTATCATATGCATATATACGACTTCCTAATGTAAGCAGGTAATGCTATTGCATATGTGCATCCCTTCCGAAAAGAGGAAAACTATAGCCGAGCAAATCTACACTCAGTCACTACTTTGTACTTTTACTCCTTATCATTTCAATATGTTCTAGGATCTCTTCCAGAGTGGCACATTGTAAGGATGTCCATTGAAAGCATTGGTCCGTCTTGTGAAAAGTCGATTGTTATTTCCTCACTGTTCTGGGAAAGGAAATGATCATTCTCGGCACACACACTGTAATGTGAAGGAACTCATGCTATTTTTGTAGGATGAGGATGAGAAACAGATGAGAGTAGATTGAAGATAGCGATAGGAATGCAAGTGCCTATGCACGGATATATATTAGCATTATGATACTTGCTCCCTATCTCTATATATTTAACATAGAGAGGGAGAGAACATACTTCTGTTTTCTTGATAGAAAACAGTACAAATCATCCTCTTTATCTGCCTTGTCAGTTTCTCTGACTGAACTCACGATCAGTCTAATGGAAGTTGAATATCCACATAGCTGTTGCAATAACATGAAGGTACAGTATCTGAATCCACTTATATAAATGTTGGTCCAAGTACCTTGATACTAGAAAATCATATTTTGCATATAACTCGTGCAAGCCATAAATAGTAAATGTGTACAGAATTCCGTTAGATCATAGGAAATAAAACATAACGTTACACTGCACTACATTAGATTACAAATTACGATAATTCAGCACAAACACACTCATAGCTCTTTCCCAATTCTGCGATATGAATTGATATATGCATACTACACTTGTATAAAGTAGTATACTTGCATAAAGTAGAGTGAGAGAAGAGTAGTGAGCGTTGCATTTGATTTAAATTCAGAGAGAAGTATGTATTGTTCAGCATTACATTACATTGCATTACTTTACATTAGAGACAGATGAAGCTTTATCGATTTCATCATGCTAAAAAGAGTAAAAGCGGAAGAGAATAGAAGAGAATAGCTTTATATTCGGTTGGTTGGGGAGAGCCGACGATCGTGAGTCGTGAACTGACGGGCATGGCATGGCAAAGACGATTCATGCATACAATGCATAAGCAAAGGAGGAAACTAACCAAAGCAAGTCACACTAGATGTATATAGAGGAGCTAACCTAATCCATTTCATCATTATTGTGCTATTGAACTGATAAAATCATGCATTGTATTGCTTCCCTAATCGCATTCTGTTATTACGCCAATCTCCTTCTTTTATTATGGCTAATACCCCACACACTCATATCATCCTGATTTTCAAATGGATCTAGTCCGGGCTCTTCGCACAATTTTACATGTCGCCCGCAAGAGACTAAAGACATTTTACGAGTCCCTGGCTCAATTCAGGAAGAAATTATGAATTCATATCCTCGTGTCCTCTTGCACAAAGTGTGCGTAGGCAGTTTATTACATGCACTCATGCTTGCCACTAAGCCGGCACCTCTCTCTCTCTTCTCTATGTACTAACTATAACTAAGTATCTGCAGTATAGTTTAGCTCACACGATCACAAAAACCTATTCTTTGTAGTAACTCTATTTATAAATACACATGCATGCACGCATATCCTCCCTTTCCCAGCAAGGAGTATTATAATTTGGCCTTGGCTAAATTCTCGGATTTCTGCCACCTAAACACAATTTTGCATAAAATAATTCACTTTTCTTCTTCTTTTCTATGTATGATAGCTAGATTGAAGATAATAATACTAAATAGGAATAGTAGCAATATTAGACTGAAAATTGTATACGTACACACTCCTGTGTCATAATATGCGTGAAGATGTGAATTTGAATGGATTGCTTACGTGTAGAAAGGCGGATATTTCTAGCCAAGCGAGGAAATCACTTTAAAAAATTGGATGTGATGACCTGAGCTGAGAAGGAGAGGGAAGCAGAAGTGAAAGCCCTTCTTTCCGAGAGAGGCGAAAAAAGAAATGAGAAAAATTATTTCATTCAGAATGAGAAACAGTATCAGTACAGACGGAACGATGAGATAGCAGCAGCCTGCACAACTTTCTCTAGCCCCTGCTCAAGATGCCGAGTAGCAACAGCAACTCTGTACGGCTAAGCTGCCTCTGAAAAATGAATGATGTTATAAATTATAGGAAGTGGAGGCCAACGCCCCTTGCTTATCTCAGGATGGCCCTTCAATATTATACGGAAGAGGAAACCGCAGGAAAGGAACATAACTGTAAACCGAAGAAAACTTATAATAAATACTAGGAATCAGATGGAGAAAACTCACAGGAATTGCAACACTCGCAAATGTAATCAAACATTGGGCACATTTTCTGGATTTTTCCAGTAATTTAACCGGCAGATGCTGGAATCTTGATGATGAAGAGGAGAAGGCATTAGTCAGTGATCCGTACATTGTACTACATAAATTTAAATATTTTAATAAGGAAGATTAGTATTGGATCCTCTTATTAATAGTGTTTACATGATTTTGGTAATCTAGTCATGTAAAGATAGTGGGATGTAAGTGAGGATTGACGTGCAAGCCAACATCTGGTTATTTTATAATGTGATATTATCTCGTAGGCGAAAAGATATTGGAAGGAGCTACGTGTTTGCATGGAAGATTTATTTAGAGTGCAGAGTATTTTTACCTTTGGTAGATGTAGGGAAAAGTTGAAACGTACATTTGAGTTGGCGAATCACGATCAAGCCAAATTATCGTTATAGAGTGGAGTGGAGATGCAGTCAGATTCAGTCAATAAATACTTTTAGTACTTATTACTTACTACACGGGGAATGTTTCTACATTTCTTCACGATGAGAGAGAAATCTTTGAAAAAGTATTAAGAAGAGGGAGAGAAGAATGGAGGAGATATAGGCAATATATTATTTGTCTGGAGATACATGATGCAGATACATTTAGTATTTCCGCAATGTATAGTTAATATATGTATGTATGAGTGTAGGTAGTTTTCTTACATTTTCCTCTCTCTCACTTACTCAGACAGTTACTCACTCCGAAAATATATGAATAAAGAACACGACGCTTTCTCTTCTTTGCTCCAGCGAAAAGGTAATCTAATCTTAGAAGAAGGCTAAGTAAATTCATTTCACTACGAGCTGCCGTGCGTTAGATATTTCAAATTTCAGTCAGTGCTTTCAGTCTGTAGTGTTCGTATAAAAGTCTGCATCTGTTTATCTGAAAGTAATAAATCAATAGGGAATGCCCAGCCATGTCTTTCTCCAGCTTCTACATTTTCTAATAACATCCATTCCTACTATATAATGTGCTTCTACATTTTTAAAGTTTATCTATAATGCACATACATATCCGAACTACTATATAATATTATGCCACTATTATTTATAGAGAGAGGAGTAAGGTACACACGTAATGTATGTACCTATGATTTTATTTGTGTTTGGACTTCTCGGCTAACTCGTACGTAAACTATATAAGTATTGTGTATGTACTTTGCATGGAGTACTCGGCTCGTGATGTAATGTAAGGTGCATCTATCAATCTATCTTTTTTTCCCGAAGATATTAGTTCTGGGTTCTATTTACTCTGGCGCTTTAAGCATTCGAGAAGAACAGTGCAAATACCTTAAAGATAGCAAAAGCATAAAAATACGATCCATCGTGCTTTCTTTCCACTGTAGCCAATAACTATGCAAACAGTCATGCTTCCCTACTCCACCAACTAAAAATACACAAGGTTTTTCATATCAGCTTACTTGTGGACCAATTTGCAATATTTTAGGTGGGAAGCATCAGAGAATTTCAAAGTGTCAGCTTCCAACATAAATTAATTAGGTGTAGATTTATCGGGGGATGTGCATTATTTATTACACTCGATATACTTTAATAATGCTTAAGCAATATTGCGCATTAGCCTGCTGAACATACTTAATAATAATATTATGCGAACATCTAAAGATTATAGTCCGCAGTTCATTATGTGATGAAAAATCGGTTCTCATATTACTCCTCTTTATGCATAGGAACAAGATTTCTTTTCGGGAAATAATAATAGTAGATAGCACGTTATAATTTTTATGTTGTGCAAAGCCCGAGCTTAAATAAATAGTGCACAGTAGGTACGGATGGCTACTTACTTACTTACTTAACTCATTGTGAGAACGTATTTAAAGTTTGAAAGAAACTTTCGTTGTTTAAGTTTTAACTACAGACGGCACTATGAGAGAGACAAGTTAAGCCAATGAAAAATATAAATGTGCCCAGCTTCCATTTGCGCCAGTATTTGAGAGGAGAGCGGAAGAATGGAGCTTTCACTTCCTTTCTCTAACAAAGTATGAGGAAGCTATTTCATAAAATGGTCGGTAATTAAAAACTGGGATTCTTTCTTAGCTCCGCTATTTACGCTAGCCACAGAGTCCTTAGTCCAAAACAAGCACAAAATAAGCCCTTTAAATTCTTCAGTTGTCAGCATGGCAAAGCGCTGTGGGTTGTCTTGATGGCAGAGCCCGTAAATAATGAGGGCTTTCACCAAAGTGAAATTTCTTTCTGCATCCTTAGGAAAATAGGCATGTAGATAATATAGCATAGATCTTCGTTATACTCCTCGGGCAAGGTAAATTCTCCCTAGCACACTATAAATATGTATCAGGAACATTATGCATAGCTTGTGTAGGTGCAGATGGGATGTTACTAGAACGTCTCGTGTGAAAGGTAGTTCTGTGTACGCACTAACGGTGAAATAAAAGTCATTTCTTCTTTAGGGGCGGTTTAATAAGTGCAACTAGCTAGGGTTAGTCCGTGTGTGGTGGAGGGAAAGCGGAGCCAACTTAAGTCAGGAGAAATTTAAAGGGAAACTAAAGTTGATTGAGACGGGCATGGTTGTTTTCCTTGTTTCGTGGCCGTCGTGGAAGAAAAGCGAGGAAATTTACATCTCCGTTGATATGCATAGAGGGAAAGGTTGGTGAGACTGATTGTGAGCTTTAAATTAGCTATGCCTACTAGTCTGTATAATTTTACCCGCTCAGTGTTGTGTTGCATTAGTCGTATTACATTAAAGACTGGATGCTAGTTTCGCATATTTTCTTGCCACGTTATACATAATGCCTTCCTTGCATCATCTGGTGAATTGCATGCACTGCATGCACAGTCATGACAGAATGTTTATGCATTATGTGCTCCTGCTCTGCTCTAGTTTGCTTTATTCTTCCTTCTCCCTTCATTTCATGTTACGTTGGTTATGTTTCTTTGGTTTCACTCCGGACTCACCATTCACATTGTGGCTTCGTATAAAAGAGCATTATAAACGCGTCTACTGCCTCTTTTCTATGTGTGTGTATGTACGGCCCGCAATTCTTTTGTGGGAAAGCAACAGAAAGCATTCTGGGTTTACTAAGTCTTTTTATTCCAGCGTGGGATACTTTACAACCGGAACAATATTTAGAGAGCTGCATTTCACGTAGTGCACTGTAAGTATAAGAGGAAAGGATTGCAGCGTAGCAAACATCTTTCCCCACTTTCTTTCTACACTCTTATAACGCATTTGAAAGTTGGTTGGATGAAGTGCTCGGATATTATACTTACCCACATTACATAGAAAGCGAGTAAAAGTTGCAATTCAAATTTTTTTTACATCCTAGCACAACTCAGTGTCATTGTCATGTCTATTCCGTCGTTTTCTGCTATCTCAAGAGCAATTTCATTGCGACAAAAATGGACGTGCTGCATAAGTTGATTGCAAAGGAAGAAGGGAGTGTGCGGGCGAGTATATCGTTTGAATTATATGCATACTAACTCATAAGTTGTTGCAACGATAAGTCAGAGGAAGGCAATAGGACGTATGTGGGCAATTTTGGATTACCTATATGTAAGTGTATAAAAAAAACTTGGGGAGGCATACAATACACTCCCATTTGTATTCATATTGTATACAAATAAGAGAGTGTAGTTATTGTATAGTGAGCAACAACTTGTTATAGTATTACAACTATGAATATAGAATGAAAATTCTACACGCACAATGTACTTTGTACACGACACACATGTGAGAACGTAGAGATTTCAGTATTCATCCTAGTTATATAAGTTAGCCATCCACATCCACCAAACCAAAGCAAGTCAAGTAATGTCATTCAGCCCTAGCCATAAAATTTTTCTACTTTGCTACTACTCAACTATATACAGTAGCTACAGCTATGTATATGTATGTATGTAGTAGGCTGAACTCTGAAGTTATTTCTTGAGAAAGGAGCTTTTTTCTCCTTCTAAGTAGGTATGTATTGCTCTTTAGTGAAAATACGTAAAACTCTCTGTACTCGTTTCGTAGTTCGCTTGGTTTTCTTTTCGCTTTAGCTTCCTTGAAATTCTTACGGGGTGTGTTGAAGTGTGAAGGATTTTCAATGAGACTGTGAGAAGACTTGCTGTTCACTGTAGAAGAACAGTGGGAAGGTCTTGCAAAACTTTGTATATTCATAAATGCTACTAGAATTTTCATGGAGTCAGTCCTAACTACTATTTCATATAGAGATGTACAATGTTATTCTGCGTAGCTACACAATATAAAAAAAATGTCGGTATTATATATCGGGATAGCGTGCTCTATTATATACCATGCCACTCAAGTCACTTCTTTTTGTGGAAACACACTGCGTTTAGATAGTTTAGTTTAAGGTGAGGAGGAAAGTTTATAAAAACACCTTCACTTCGACTCACCCACTCCGTCACAAGAGTTAGAGTTGTCTGTCTGTTCATTGGCCTGTGCAATGCAGCTCACTATATAAATACGACAGACGAACATATTATAATACATGTGAAAGTGGCTTATATAGTCACCGAGGTTCTTTATGTTCTATTTGACACAGTGCTTTTATAAGCACTACTTACAGCATGAGGCAAAGCTAACATTAGCAGTATATGTACGCGCAGAATATATCCAAATACTTGTAACAATAAGTGATAGGAAGTAAAAACGGAAAGAAAAGAGATGCCAAAGTATTTCAGTTGAGTGAAGTTCCCTTTTGCCATCCCTTGAGTTCAGTTGAGTAGTTAGGCAAGGCCAGAGAAGTAAGCCAATGTACGTATACGTATGCATGTCCCTACCCATACCTTTAACGTCAACGTCCCTCCCTAGCTCCTACACTGTACCAGAAAGAAAAGGAAAGTAGCTTGGCTTCTCTTGGATTTTCTTCTGTCGACTACCTATCCCTTCTTTAGTTTCCTTCGGCTCAAATAGAAAGACCATGCCGTATGCCATTCCAAGCAAGAAGAAGACAGACACTTGAGTTGACTCGAGTCACAAGTGGCTGCCTCGGATAAACTTAACAATCTTGAAGGCTTTTCCACCTAACTCCACGTTACTTATTAAAGAAAGTCGACTCAAACGAAGCCAAGGGAAACATACTGGATTTTAAGCCAAGGAAACAAGTCAACTCCGTCCTGGACGTAAATAGTCCTTGAAGAATTCTACACAGACTCGACGGGTAGCTCAATCTGTCCTCACAATTCCTCTAAACAATTACATGTAACGCTGGAATCTAATTCAAAGAGTACTGAAATAGTGACATATACATACAAAGAGGCATAATCCAACCAAATGTTACAGAGAAAGTATGGAATACTTTTTTTGCATGTCAGTGGTGTAAGTACAAAATAGTACATCTAATGTTTTGATAGGCCACTTCAAATAAAGCAATCTGTCAATGCAGTGCAAAAGAATATTCTTTTGATTACTAAAATCAATTCATCGGCTCCGAACTCGATTAGCGATTGTGTAAAAAGATTTAATGTGACTACTGTCAAATGGAGTTACCTAAGTAAATAAATAGTAATATTAATTATATACCCTCACTCAAGAGATTGAAAAATAAAAGACCGTTGTTGTACATTTAAGGTAAACACATTTACTTCATTGGTTTCACTTTTACAGTTCTACTCTTAATAATTATCTTTTACTATTCATTCATAAAATACCAAGCAAATAAAGATTTAAAGATACATGCTAACGCTGCCGAAAATATGTAGATATTTAAAAAAAGGCTACTGTGCAGTGCCAAGCTCTCTGCAACAAACTAAAGCTAAGAGTAACTATAAACTGCTAAGTGTCACAATTCAAAAATACGTTGGTCTACTACAGACTAATAAGATAAATGAAAAGGATTGCACATCTCACTTCTTAGCAATACCAAACCATTACAATTTCAAGAAAGCTCACATTTACTTCAACAATAATGAAAATGAACTCACATGAAAAATTGAAATGATGGCGATCACTGGTGTAAAAAATAATCATGAGCCTATTAGTTGAATAAGATGAGTAGTTAAACAAAAAATGATTACTTTTTGGGCTAGGGCTTAGGATTCAGTTACACTTACAAGATAAGGTGAATGAACATACAAGAGTAAGTGGTAGAGAAGCGGCTGCAAGGAAAGTGCATAGAATCAATTTAGTAGTTGCTTCTCTTCTCTTGAGTAGTGAGTGGCAAGGAGTTGAGTAGAGAGATGAAATAGGAAACACATTTGAGAGAACTTGATACCGGAATCAAACCAGAGAGCGTGAGAGACGGCTACATTATTGTGTCTGTGTGTATAACTAGTATAAGTGGTGCAGTGCACTTCATCTATATTCATAGCACCCATCTGCTACAAAATTTACGTAGAAATGTAGGAATTTAGATTTTGTTTAAGCCTCATTCGTAATATTAGAGGAGAGAGTAATGTAATATGTACTTTCATGTAAGTGTATAAGTATGCGCTGAGGAGGCTCAACTAAAGATTTTCATTTCGGGCCAGGAGCGTATGGCAGTGTATAAAAGGCTGAGCTGAGAATTTTTCTATGGGGAGCTACTCCTCCTCTCCAATTCCATTAGAAGCCAAGGCAGCTAACGTCAGAAAAGCTGAGCCCAGAGCTAAGAGCTAACTATTCCCAAGAATTTTTAAATTCTTCATGCACTTTCCCCACCACCAGCACTACCAAAGTCAATTTTGTATTTCTACCACTTCTTTAACATCTTTTTGCCATTTCTCTCTTTCTCAGGTATTCTTCCCTTCCATTGTACTACATTGCCGCTGTAGCTCTTTATATTAGCTAGTGAATTTTTTTCTGAAATAAGGGTCAGCAGTCAGAGAAAAAGAAAGAGAGAGAGAGAGAAAGTCAGGTAGTTGTACACTTTTGAGATACCAGAAAGTAGGGCACTTCCAAAAAGTCAAGAGAAGACAAGAAAATTTAACTACTGCTAAATGCACTAGGGTTACAGGCAAGAATGTGCATGCACATAAATTCTCTGAGTATACAGAGAGTGCACAGTGCCATTGCCACAGGGAAAATACATAGTTAAACGTTAAACATGTCTCTATCGACATCAATATTATAAACATACCTAGCTAGCTCTGCTATTTTCTATGTCAAGGAGTTAGTAAGCCATGCAAAGGGTATAAAGAAGAAAGGCATGGGGGAGACACCTAAAAAAGTCTCCAAGAGCATGTCCTTAAAACCCACGTTGACGTTGTGCTCGAGAAAAATCCTGGTGAATCATTTACATATATAAATGAGCCGCCTTATGCCTTCCAGCTGTCTCAACCAATTTAACTTTAAATTTTTGCACACTTTCAAACGGTTAGCCTCTCGGTTTGTAATTGCATCCTCTCTCGCCCTACACCGAATTTGCATTTTACACTCACAAACTTCTTTTGTAACTAGTACACACTATACAGAGAGAGGGATTTACATGATGATGGTATCCTATCCTACACTAGGACATTCCCTCTCTCTCTGTGCGGACCAGTACAAACAAAATGTGCAAAACTCTTTGCTGAAAGCTCCCTCTCCCACTCACATAAGCCCAATTCAAGTGGAATCAGCTGAATTGAGCAGAACAGAGGCTTACCCTGCTTTGTCTTGTCAACTTTGACTATTTTTTGCATAGAATCAAGTTACACACATTATTTGCTCCACTCGCTCTTTGTGTTTTCCCCTGATTCCATCAAAACACACAGGAATCAACTACTGCTACACTTGCTATTTTAATATATACAATTATACTGTATAGACTATCCAGATACAGCTACTAATTGTAAGTCGTTCACATAAAAACTACCATTAGTACAAGTAGTTAAAAGGGATCTTTACATCTTCAACATATATGCTTTTTTTCTGCGCGAACTTGTACACGCATGTGGAACAATCAAAACCACTGCCAGAAGATTTCTATCATAAGTGAGTTATATATATGTTGTGGACCTTGGAGGCAATAAAGAAGGGAGTTTCACCATAATAAACTTGTCCATGAATTTTATGATTCATCAAACAGAAATTGAATGGGGTGTGCAACGCACCGATAATTTATGTCTACCCAGTGAAAGCTTCGGTTAACAGTTTAGCATACATATTAGGCAAAACTCTCGTACTTAAGCGACCACATTTTGACAATGCGGTTATAGTATTTTAACGTACGATTACAATATTTCTATCCATGAGCACAACGCAGATATTCCGATATCAAAAGATGATTAGATTGCCAATTTTTATCAGATAAATTAAAATAACAGCACAGACAGAACAATGCTTCATCTGTTAGCTGTTGTCCAAAGTCCAAAGTAAAAAAACAGGTAATGAACTAAATTAATTAAATTGTTGCAAGCTATTTTATACGCGGGGGCTAGTGATCTAAAGACTAAAGACCAATAGTGAAAATAAATATTTGAATGAAGTATTAAGATGTGTACCTAAAAAACCACCAAATCTCAACGTTTATAAACACCAGATGAAAAGTTACCACAAAGACGGGATACCTATATTGCATGTATCATTGTTTACAATGTTAGCCAGTATTAAACATTTAGGGTACCTAAGAATGTCAATACTAAAGAAACACAACACAAAAATCTGAATAGCTGTTATGCAAATATAAATATACTTGTTAATCACAAACTCCGCTGTTATCACTAATATGTTCTAAGGAATTGAAGATAATAAATCACATGTGTAGCAAGTTCTGCGTAAACTTCCGCTATAAACTCTTATAATTCAGAAACAATGTGCACATAAAGTACCATTTCGCTTTACTACGTGCTTGTACCGATAAAATATTTATTACACTGTAAACCTAATAGAAGCCAATCACAAAGTCTATCTAGGTAATACGCTTTCCTTTTATTAAAGTCTATTTTCATGAGCGTCATAAATTCAATGAAGTTAGGCGATAAATTACTTGTTTAGCAACATGAGATACAGAAGTGATCAATTTGCAGTCTAAGCCGTTTGACTAGTGGCGCAGTAGGTAGTTTTCTTAAGATTCTTTCCGCCTAAGAGGTGATAAAACGAGCTGTTGCTTCAGCAAGGAAGTCATTTAGTACCAAATTGTTCTATTCTATAATAAGACGGAGGTTAGTCAAACTCTTTGATGTGCTCCACTTCAAAGTCAAATTGAAAACTATCGTGCAGGTTTTAAACAGGGATATTCTAATTACTTGCCCAATCGGATAAAAATGAATACCAACTGCTGTCTTTCCCCTTTAAAGATTGTAAGAATTTCAAATAATTATCAGTTTCCCAAATTGATGATTTATCTCGAACGTTTTACTTAACTTACTAAATATCGATGTTCTAAGTAGATTATGCTTTCGCCGAGTTTACTATTAAACTGCTAAGTAAGAGGGAAAATTGTATCTAATATAAATCAAAATATGTAGTTTTAAACAATCTGTTAGCAAAATTTACAATATTTAATAACATTTTCTTTTGATGGAGACGGACGGTATAATTAGCAATAAATACAAACAAGAGTTTGGTACCTAATAGTCAATAATCAGTCTACATACCTACGGAAGACAAACGAAAAAAATTCTTGCATTCATATTTCGAATGAATTTCTAGCACATTTTTCGTCATAGAGCAAAGAAGACTACAAAGTACTGAAGTATTATAAGTTTGTTTCTTCTCGTCTGGAGCAAATGATTATTATTTCAGCGGAAAACTCAGCTGTCAGTCAAAAGGTATTAAGTTTTCTGGGGGAAGCGGAAATGTCAGATAATGGGACACAGAGTGGCTGCCTCAACTTGAATTTAATTAATCCAGCTGTCTCTCTCTCTCCATCTCTCTTTTTCTTCCATTTCTCTCGTCATAAACTTCAGTCAGATGCTAACTGGAGCCTGTTCATGTTTTTCTATACCATTATGTTTGTGTATAGCTATATAAAATATAACTGTATTACCAAATTACAATATAAAGTGCATTATATACGGAATACGGACATGATATTATAATAATTATATAAGAATTTATAATAATATGATTGTCAGTAGTAATAAGTAGGTAGCTAGTAATGCTGAAGCCAATGTGTAGGATCTCAGCTTGTCATATTTTATATTATCTTTTGACACGTCTCCAGTGTACATATTTTCCGAAA
>JABASI010004655.1:0-13653 GCA_019776505.1 Tomocerus nigrus | reverse complement strand
ACATAGTAGTACAGATTTATATAGTAGAGATAAATCCTCGTATTAACACAACTTAAATTAAATATGATTGATTGTATGGTTGTAATTGTCAGAGGCAGGAGGATGAATTACATCTTTTTTATTAGGACACACTTTTACAATCCCGTGACATTCTCTATAATATTTCTATGTATTTAGGATCGACAACATTTGGCTGGATAAATATAACAATCATCATCAATCTAAAAAAATCTTCTCCGAATTAATACTTAATATTCATTCCAAAGTTGAAAAAAATCTGTTATAGGGTATTAGCTACATTAAAAACTAGTCAACCCACATAGTTAGAACGGAGTATTAGCGATTTAAAATGTTAAAAATTTAAGAATCAGAAAAAAATCTACTTAAAGACTTTAGCCTTTGAATTTCTTAATAAATGCCACAATATTTTTTAGCACACAATCAGTGCAATGGAATTAACTTTTTTTAAAGCAGGTTGTCTGTGTATAACATTAGTTTAGTATTTTATTAGCTTCTATAGAACTATTATTTTACATGCAAAATGGAAATTACCTACCTCCGAAATTACAATACCATGCCGTGGCCGTGACGCTACACTATAACGATTACTATCCATAGAAATCACAGATTTTCCCAAAATGCAATTATCTAGATGTGTCTTATAGCAAAGGAAAATATTATTACGTATGCTTAATAGTACAATAATTGATGTGGCTATCCAGTATTAACTATATGCAGTCTACCTTCAATAATTAATTTTTTAGAGATTAAAACTCAAAAATTCGCTTTGACCACATTCTGAACGACATATTTTTTCATGATCAGCGTTTTTACATGCTCTAATTTACTAAACATGGCATTTAAACGTGATTTACATAGAATTAGTATATAGAGACTGCAGATTAATACAGATAAATACACAATATTGACTTATTGACACGGGAATTTTCTACTAATTAATAGTAATTATGTGTTTTAAGTGATGTCGATGAATTTCTTAGGAATTTAAGGTAACGTGATTATATATGTTGTGGGATAATAGATTCCTTAAAAACGGAGAGCATAATATGTCTTAAAATTTATTTAGTAGTTCTATTTATTTATAGTGAAAGAACACTAGAAAGTTTTGAGTTTTTGAAAACAGCACTTTGAATTTCGATTACTCATTTCTGCGATTTTAATCATCAAGGGCTCAGGAGAAACACGAACTTTACTTTAATAAAATTTAAATCAAATTATGATTTGCTGATTTTTCTCAATCAAGTATAATTAATATCAGTAATTTTTTCAGAACCTATTCATTTAATACTACGCTGAACATGTAATAAAAGTTAAATGCTGTGAGGAAAGGAAATTTCAAGATGGACACACAGGTACTTGTTTGCTAGTGAAAGTTTTCCATTGTATTATTATTGGATAAATTTTTCGGTGGATGCGAAAGTTTTGATTGACCGCGTTGAAAAAGTCATTTTTCTACATTTAGAGGCGGTCGTATCGTAATGATGAATGAGGTGTTCTTTCTTATATTTCAGCAGTAGACTGTATTTAATTAGAACAAGTACTTAAATCTAATCCTTTATGTACATAATAGAAAATATGAATTAATCTTTAAATACTAATTTACATACATGTACAAGTAGAACACAATAATGCAATGCACAGAGATTTATGAAGAACTTTCTTCGTCCATTACGAATGTCATTTCAGTTCATCCACACATCAGAGATACACTTACAATTATTCACATATCTCCTAATTTCTAATTTCTAACTACACAGCAGCAGCATACACAAAATGGGATAATCCAGCATTATTAATAATTTTCACTTTAATACACATACACGTTTACAGCCAATAGTAGAACAATCATTTTATCTCCGGATACATATCAATATGGCAGTGAAAGATACAATTGTTTATAGTATTCACTCATTGGTTCTGGAATCCTTGCTTATTTATTCTCTCTTCCGAAAAATTCCCTTTTTCATTTATTTCCAAACTCATACCTTTCCTTCTCTTGACAAACAATAATTCGTAGTTTTTTTCATGCAAATCCTTGCCACAGTCAAACACAAGTACATTTTTTAACTTGGTTTTCAAAAAATTGACAATTTCTTTCAAAAGCAAACAAATTAGAGCTAAATAATCAAAAAATTAAATGTGAAAGGATTACACAGGATAAATGTAGCAATTTTTACACGTTTCACCTCAAATTATGTCAATTTTAGCTTAATTTGTCGAAGAGAAGGATTTGAAGGATATATCGAATATTTATGACATCTTTTATTCAAATTGCAATTTGATAAATGTATTATATCCACCTGAAGATGAATGAACAATTTTTTGTGGCAATATTTCGTGGAATTTTAGTAGTCGCAATGCTACATTTAATTTTCTTTTATTAGTAGACCGGAGCAGATCAGACGGATGATATTAGCATGCAATTAATTAACCTTTTTGTCTCATTTGAGACAATTGAACATGCATGAGAGTGAACTTGGATTCTTTTACCTATTTAAATAGTATCAGTTATGTATAATTATGAACAATAGACATTAATAGCACCATTACAGGTAACATCCTATAAATGCTCCACAGTGTAAGATACTCTTCTAATTTTCTTAACAACTTCTTTGCCAAGATAAGCAGATTAGTCTTTTAGGTTTGCACATTAAAGAGACAGCGAAAGAGGAATAATAATGACTACGAAAAGAGAATTTTCCACCACATTTCTTTATGAACAAGGACACTTTAACATAATTTTATTGAATTGAAGAAGTTACAGACAGAAACAGAAGAATTTATATAGTAATTATCATAATTGCATAATAATGCGCAATGCAAGGCTGACTTTTAACTCGATGCAAGTCCTTATTAATTGTGTCTAGCAGATATTAGATTCTCTAAACACGTCGAGGAAAGAGTTAGGTACTATTTTTCATTAATAATCGATTTTTAAACATTCTTAGAGTTCTCTAGTACAGTAGTGGAAGGATATTGAGTCATTTAAGGCAAGACTAGCAATTGATAAAGGCAAACTTTTCTAACACAGTTTAATATGATATTATTTAAAATGTTCGCAATGCCACAATTAATCCATATCTATTTAATCAGGCTCTATAAAACGAGACTATTATTTCTTTTATTAGGTAGTTATACCTTAATTAGTATGCTATTCCTCGATGATCATTCTGGAACGGCTTAATTTATGGTAAATAATTTTAGGGAATATATTATAGCATTATTATATTTAGCTCGCTATACAATTTAAGAGATGTTTCAAATGAGGAAACTAACTAAAAGGTATGCCACAAATGCTGGTTGACTGTTAAATGCATTTTTATTACGAGTATTGAATTCTCTGTGCGATCTTTGTCTATTTTCAACATCAAAGGACAATAATGAATAATATATCTGAAGTGACAGTAATTTTTATTGCTAAAGAAAAGAAAGAAGAGTTGTTTAAGGCAACATTTTATGAATAGATTCTACAATGATAAATTATGCTAGAATGTAAAGTGTCTTTTTATAACTGATGTGTCGATAAATTATTATTTAAGAGTAGAGAAGAGAAGTGGACGAGAAATGAATATTTAATTAGAGTAGTATGAGCTAATTATTTATGTCGATATTTTCAGTGATCATAATTGATTGATTTTTTGTAGAGGTATTTCTTGTATGTAATGTAGTATTTATTTATTTATATCCATCTTTATTTTTCACAGCACCATATAGTTACATTCTTAGACCGTCTAGTCCTTCCATATACTCCATCAACCCTTTACATCTATGTTAATTCACTTAATGTACTTTTAAATGACATTTAGCTAAATAACAGCAAACTAACCCTTTATCCATCTAGATATATCAATTCTTTTTTATATTATTACCACACCTTTTCCACTCTCTGTTGAGACTTTACATCTTTACTTACACTCAATTCCATTTCACTTCCCTTCCCTGCCCATCAAAATTAGAGTTTTTCATTTAAATAAATCTTCAAACAGGCTAGAAATCAATTTTGTTTTCTTCGACAGAGAATCCTAATCCGTATAGGAGAAGATAATCATAATTTCCAGATACAGTACAGTACAGGGGAGTACAATAATAATAATCATAGTAGAATTTAATTATATAGAGCCTATACATATTTAATATATTTTTAGACTTGTATATATAGGGTATAGGTATTTTTTAATTTAATACAATTCAATATAAAAGCGGCTGATGTTGATTATGTTCTCTAATTGTATTTTTATATATAAGGTTCTTTAGAATTATTACATCTTCTATACAGTTATTTATTTTTCTGTGATAAGTATTTACTTTACTATACTATACAATGATACAATACGTATCTACGCACGTAAGATTATCTCACCTCGCACAATACACTAAAACTTATCAATATTAACAGACGCACAATGACATTTTCATACCACACACATCCTCACTCACATCTTCTCATTCTACAATCAATTACTAGTAATGAACAGAAGTATCAAAATAATAGGAAAAACAAAAGTACCTCACGCCATGCCGCACCTCCCCCGCCCCACCCGCCACACACTTCCTTTTTAAATTTTACTCCCAACTTTCACTACAGTATGAGCCGTCCCTTTCATTTACTGACTGAGTGACGAAAAACACAATTTTATCAACTTTCTGCTTTTTGGGAGAAAATACAGTCATTTTCTCACAACTGTCCATATCATTTTCACCAAGAAAATCTAATTTTTTTCTCGACTACGAAAATGGCGTGTTCCTTTTCACTAAGAAAATGGGATTTTCCTGTCAATTATAAAAATGCCATTTTCTATTCCACTAAGAAAATGTGATTTTCTTTGTAATTTTCCTATCCAAAGACCAAGATACAATAATTTTCACGCTAGGAAAAGTTTTGACGGGGCGGAAAAGGCGTGAAAAGAGGAATCTCAAGGTGAAAAATTGGACGGCTGAGAGAAAACTTTGCTGTAGACCATAAGGGCAATGAGAATCCATAAATTTTCTTGTCATTTGCTCTTTCGTGTGTACTAATAAAATTGCTAATTGAGAAAATGAGTGGAAAACTGGTAGTTTGTCCTCATTTTCTCTTTTCTCCATTCTCTTTCACTCGAGAAATAAATCACTGGATTTCAGATGCAGATAACATTGCTTGTCTTACAGTATTAATAGCTACTTATCGTATAAATCAGAAAATGGCAGTAGTCTGACCTGACATTTCAATTCACAGCTCAAAACTTGACATTTACTTTTCGTCTTCTCCATTTCTTAATCATGTACAACAATACACAAGAGTATGTAGTGATTTTCTTTGACAAAGATTTTCAAACCGGATCCATAATTAGGCAAATTCCAATCCTGACATTGCATTGCATTTCAATGTGCACCTGTCTGTCTCTGAATTTAAATTTTCATCTGGAGTGAGTGAGATGCCAGGTAATCACAAGACAATTCATTTACACCCATATTATTTCATAATAATTAGCTGATACTGATGATGAACAGTAAGTAAATAGAAAACACGCCTTTTTAATTAATTAACGTATTTAATGATCTAGTTTATAATCTTATAGCTTATTATATCTTATATTTTATTGGGATGTTATATGAATGTGAACGAACAAAGTCATTTTTCTTAAGTAATGGAGAGGCAGTCAGTATTTTTGAGTTGAGTCTGTGAATCTGTATATTATGTACCATTTTTTAATCATCATGACGTACAATATTGTAGCACAAAAGCCAGTGCAATAATAATTATTAATGCATTCAATTACTGTATTACTGTATGATTCTTAAATTCAGTTTTCAATATAGTAATTAGTAATTCACGAGAGGTAACTAATTGGTGTATGTTTCTATTCCTAATAGCTATTATTTCATAGGATATTGCATACTGTCATTTTATTTTCAATTAATTACACTGAAATTTTCCTGCTAAGCTAAGCTATCTTTAAATTAGACTTTAAATTCTGACTTAAGGAATTCACCTGTAGTAATAATTATCTATATTACATCTTAACGGTTACATCTAAATGTATCTCTTACTTTTAAATATAGGATAAACAATAATTAATGAACATTGTGGTTAATTACGGCTTACAATCTAAAGGTTGATATTGATATTTATTGAGAAATAATACTTACATGTTTTGAGAGAGGTATGTCGCAAAATTGTGTTTAAACTTTTGTATCTGTACTGCATAATATGTAACTTATTTAGTTGTATAATAATAATTAGCAGGTGTAGGTAGAAATAACTAATGAACGAGAAATTTTCTACCTAGCAGGCATATCAAGTGTTTACTAGCAGTGTGTGTCATTAATTTCATTTTGCTGCTGCAATTCAATTTATTTGGCAATATATAAGTATTTAAGGTAGTAGGTATCGTATTAATTAGCTAATATTTTAATTAGATTGAATATCTGATGTACCTGAATTATTCAAATTCAACACTAAGGATTGTCCTTTATTAAATCAGAGATGATGAGAACTTTTTATTTTATTCGCATCATCTCTTTTTCCTTAATGATATTATATTCCTGCCTACGAACTAAATGAAAGTGAAAATTGTAAATTATCTAATATTATGTGTATGTAGTTGTTGTGAATAAGTGAATCCGCCTGACCTGCTCGGTTATCACGAGCCAATTAAATTTTTGAATATTTTAAATCGTAGTGTAATTAATTGACATTTAGGTTAGTATGAATGTATGTTCAGGAGTTTTTATTTATGTATGTGAAGTGTGTAATATGTTCTCAGACTCATCCTTGGCAGTGATGAAGGAGAGAAACGACACAAAATCCTCTTTGCATTGCAACAATTAACACATGTCTTGATAGACTATCAAATTAGTCATCTAAAACTAATTGAATATCCCATCAATTATACTTCTAGTTAGACAGTTGCTTTCTCTGAAAAAAGTTTTTGTTCTTTTCCCCAAACAACATCGACAGATAGGCTATTGTAATTGTTTCATTGTATATAATATGTATGTATGTACTTTACATAACTATAGGCAAAAAATCTAGTTTACTAAACATAAAATCTGCTGTGTACAATAATAATCATTCATTTATAATTTTAAATCATGAAATTATTAAGAGAACTGATGTCAGAGGCTATTTAAGTCTACTCTTGGTAAATAGCAAAGAAAAACTTTGAAAAATTATGCTTTTCAATAAACTACAGCATGCACTCCATAATTGTCACCATACAACTTTCTCTTTTATTAAGCTAACTCCATATAAAACTTTCACCACAATTCTTTACCAACACTTTCACGATTTTCATGCGATGAAAGTAGTTTTTGGTGCAATTTCCATATAAGGAGTTAGAATAATAGAAAAAAATTATATGCTCACTTTATATTAACGCATACTGTACAAAGTGACTCAAAAAATTGAAATGATTATAATTTCGTAAATGTGAACGTTTTTTGATACGTATTCCTCGTTTTCAATTTCTAATACAACTACTAATGATAAATAAAAGGATGCGTTGTTGACTGCATGACGTTTGAATGTACTAGATGTAATTTGGGCACTATTCTTTTAATATCCTAGACTTTTTTTAAAAGATTCATTCACTCCGTCTTGTAACGCTCAACGTACATTCGCCACTTTTCTGTGTGAATAGTTATATCTTTAACAAACAGCGTTATGTAATGTATTTCTTTTGGTCTACAATATTTACTAGACTCTCTCTACGTTCATACAACAGTTCAATACCAACTAACGATATAAGTATTGACGTTTTTTCCGAGTAAATATTCATTCACTATTATAATAATGTAGTATAGTAGTATCTCTAATAATAGTATGTCTATCAAGGAGCACGGTGGCTACTACGAGTTTCAAAACGGTCGTGGAGTCGTGTGAAGTGAACAACTTTTACCATTATAACAATCGACACTGCTACTATTATATAGATTCCCTTAAACAGTAGTTACTTCTGTAACTGAATCATAAAGTAACAATTAATAATACATCAAAAAAAGAGTCCATTTTTTCGCATTATACAAAGAATAAGAGGCATTGAAGGAATTTAAAAGTGATATTTAGTCGATGTGTCGTTTGGTTTGGTGTGGCAGCATTATAGAAATATGCAACAAGAACGATAATTTCCATAATCTCTCTAATATTTATGAAAATTACTTTATTAAACAGAAATAAAAAGGATATTCATATAATACATAACAAAAGGGATGCTGCTTCCTTTCCTTTTTTTACATAACAGTTCGAACTGAAATTATTTTCTAATTAGACAACTTACCTAAGTTAACTGGACCATTTCTTAAAGGATTTTTAGATAGTAAAAGTAAAGTACAAGCCAAGATACATTAATTAATAATAATAAGGAAATTACCAATTATCAAAAAAAAAACTCAAGTGATTTCATAAGCTTTGTATTTCAACGTTTAATTTTTTATGAATTTATAATTTCAGAATTTTCTAAAGAGAAATCAATGTGTTATCTTACATCACTTAATAAGGTACACGATATATCAAATGGTTCAGATTCTTCTTGCAAGTTTAAGTGCATTCAATCAAATCAGACAAATAAATTCAATTCAACAACACAAATATTATAATCAACTCATTCTCCTGTAGAACAGACAAAAAACAAAACAACTCCTCTCTCTCTCTCGCTCTCTTTCGATATCCTATTGTTTAAATTAAAACTTATGATTAATTAACCTTCTTAGAAACTACCTACCCATTAATGTAATTGTTTCCTCAATTCACTTAACTTTATAGTATTTTACTTAATTAAAATGATTAGTCTAATAATATCACCAGTATGGTTCTCTGCTAGAAATCCTGGAAAATTCTCACAGGAGGTTACACACTATTTATTTAGTACATTACGTACGTGCGAACGAACGTAGTCATATGTAGCTTTTTATAATAATCATAGCATTTTCCCTACTTTTCCTACCACTCCTCATCAGAACGAAGGCTAGCTCTAAGACGTAAGAAATAACAGTACAGAACAGATACAATTAATATATTCCTCCTAGTTTTTTTATCATAATTATCTACAGGTTCACATAAATAAACAATAAACTTTTTTCGCATCATCTTCTACTTTTCTACAACAGATACTTAATAAAATCTTTGGAAAGGTACTCAATATTAGAACATAATTAATTACTATCATATTATACTATACTCATTTTTTTCAGATTGGACTTTTCACTGCAAATTAAAGCTTTCCGTTTCCAAATATCGCCATATTAGCCGCATATCAAATTACAAAGCATGTAATCCACTATTTTATTATAACAGATAATAAGTAGTTGCAATTTGCAATTAACAAAACAATTCCGACAAATTATACAAACAAAACAATACTACAGATTCAAAATAACACTTTTCAAAAAGTGTCATTTCCCTTCTCTCTACATAACAAAACAAATGACCGTTCCTTCCGTTCTCTACAACTTATTATACCACTAATAAATAGCATAATTTATAAAATCGGAATCCAAATGTGACCTCATTGTCACTTAATAATTTACAAGAGATTTTCAAAACTATAAATAAAAATTATATTTTTTAGACATTTCTTACATAGGTGGGCTACTTTGCTCAATGCACATACACAAATTATGTCAAGTACATTGTACACATCTTAAGAATACTATAATTAATTACAAATTACAATGCAAAGGAAGACTAATTTTGCAAGAAGGCAAAAATCTACACAAATTAATTATCTTCCTCATCTTACTATGTATAATTTCTAATTTCTTATTTGAAACAAGAACGGCCAGACATTTAGTTCCCCACGGAAAAAGCTGTCAATCAAAGTTTAAAAAGTAAATATTTAAGGTATAGACAGAGAAACACATGGAGCAGTATCTTAAAATGTTAAACTTGTAAATCCACACCAGACCATTTAACTTTTCACTCGACGACGACGACAATTCAACGGATCTTTCTATTCAACCGATTCAACGCATAATATATTATATTATAAGTTGTGTAATAATTAACATAATTACATAACATAACATTCTACGGAACGAATTTTCAACTACAAAACAACAGAAAATTCCAAAAGAAAAAAACTGTTTTTTCTTTTCCATAGTTTACCTGAACAAGTTAATTTTATAATTTTATCTTTCATATCATAATTAGTGTATCATATAATAGTTAGGTATCTGTTATAGATATTTTTAGAGCGAATATTATTTAATTGTGTACATAGACATAGTAGTAGTAGTAGTAGGTAGATCACCTTTAGATGATTGATGATGTACATACATACATACATACACGACGATCCTCGTACAGAGTAGTAGAATACAAACTAGGTAAATACAATAGTTAATTAATTTATAATATTATAATAATTGTAAGTTTCCGTAACTATATAAATGCACTGTGAAACTATCGATTCTGCAACAGCAAAATCGACATTATTATTATTTATCATATCATCAAACTTTTTTCCTGGCCTTCCTTGGCTGTAGAGACCAACGAGAGACCAGACAAGAGAGGACCAAAATGAAACCAGCTAGACCAAGCTTGGCTGGCTTTCTTCGCTTTGGCTATCCTTTTAAAGTGTAAACTTTTAACATCAACAATAACATATATTTAGCATAACAAACTTGTCTTGCTCCAACAATGACAATGCAATACAACCATCTTTCTCTCCTCCTCATCAAAACTCTCAACTTACTGTACATAATATTTCCCTAGTCTATAGAACTTTTCCTTTCACATTATACATCATAGTAGTATGTATGTAGTATAGCATTTACCATTTTTTATCATTCATATCCAATATCCACTCTTCCTCTACAATACATTACTTATAGATTGTTAACAATATTTTATATAGGTAGGTACTCGTGTGATTCATAATTAGTTTTTAATTAGTAATTCTTCAGAAAAAAACATTGAACATTAATAATTAATATGCCTACAGTTTAGTTAGTTTCTTTTCATTATAGGTGGTTTCGTTTTCTCACTTCATCTCCTCACACACTGTCACTATTAATATAATGAATTGACATTATTTTTGCTTTTCTTTCTCGAGTTGACCATGTCTAACTTTCTTTCTCTCGATTTTTACGTCATTTTTTCCCTTTTATTATTATAGAAATCCTGATCTGCTCTTCTAATTCTTTAGTAGACAGTTTCAGTTGGACTTTTTTGCAAGAATTTCTAATAATTGGATATAAGAGACCTACTGGTAGAGTTTGACATTTTAATTTCATGTTTATCTTTCTTCTTGCAAGTATTGTTATGTTTTATATAGTATTATGTAGAGTAATTGGCTTGACATGGGCTTTCATTTCAATTCATATACTTACTGGGCGTCTCGTGTCAGTGTCGTCGTGATTCGTATCCCATATTCAAATAAAATATAATCATTATTAAATCATCTACAGTGTACGTACGCCAAAACGTTTTCTTTTTAGCACAACAACAAATAGGGTTTGCAGCTCCCCACTAAACGACTAAAATACCAAAAAACAAAAACAAACTTTGACAAATGGTTTAAAAAACCCTAGTTGTCACATGACAGTTTAAATAATTTAGACTTTCGTAGAGGATTTTCTAACCATTTTTCAAACGAGTGTTTAAGTTAAATTGGGATTTTTTTGGTATTTTCTTTTCGAGAGTAATACAATGAGTCTGCAAACGCCATTTTAATATCTATGCTATTTAAATTAATTCATAATAATAATATTATGAAATGAAGACTGTAATAATCAGCGACACGTTAACAAACTCTGCTTGCATTATACAATATAATATTTTATACATTTTTAATTTAATTAACGTAGGTATTTAAAGCATATTGTAATTTAATTAATTCGTTAACATATCTTTTAAAGCCAGTTCTTCGACTAAATTTTTAACTTTGCAATATTCTAAATAAGTTTATCTTCCGAAGATAATAATAATATATTGTAACACATATAATAATATAATATATTTATATATAATAATAAAGACGAAGAATTAAAGGTAAAATTGTAACGTCTAACGATACGTGTTTGATGTTTCCTGTCTGCATACCTATTGTTAATATATGTATTGTATGTTTTTAATTAATGTAAGGTTTGATAGAATGCAAAAAAGGATGGCGAGAGTTGGTCTACCCGGCTATGAAGCGAATTATTTGGGCGGGTCTCGATCCAAGGACGAGGTGGCAGTGGACACGGGAATATCCGAAGTGGCACTGGAAGGACCTTGCCCACTTTTCCCTTCCTCTTTCATCTTGTCCACATACTCTGAGAATATATCCCGAAACCGGGACCACGATTTCTCGGGAATGGTTATGGCATTCCGGAAATTTGTCTTTACCTGAAACAAACCAACTCACATTAATCCACATCAAGAATTACATCCTAATAATACCACACTCCTCAAATTATGAAAAAGAACAGTCACAAAGTCATAATAACAAAATTCTACTGCAATCGAAAAGAAAAAGGATGTTTAAATTCTAAGCTACTTTAGATAGAAGCAACGCCTCTAGAGTGAAAGTTCACTTTAAATATTTAAAGTTCCACAAGAATGACACAATCAAGAAAAATCTTGCATTGTAATAAAAAGTCTAAATGTACAGAGACTGAAAAGGGAGATGTGTGTACAAGAACAACTATCATCATAGCAGGACATAGGGAGATGTAAGAAAAGCTTGGATTTTTTTAAAACATCCATTCCCTTTGGAAACTCGTCTCCGTCACTCAGTCAAAAAGAAATGAATGACATAGAAAAAACAAAGAATTTACGGGTGCTCTGCTAGTGCATTGCTTTTACACAATGCACACACATAGCACTACACACACACGAACACATGGAAAATAAAAAAACGTTTGGTAAAAAAAGTCTAAATGTACAGAGACTGAAAAGGGATGTGTGTACAAGAACAACTATCATCATAGCAGGACATAGGGAGATGTAAGAAAAGCTTGGAATTTTTTGAAAACATCCATTCCCTTTGGAAACTCGTCTCCGTCACTCAGTCAAAAAGAAATGAATGACAGAAAAAACAAAGAATTTACGGGTGCTCTGCTAGTGCATTGCTTTTACACAATGCACACACATAGCACTACACACACATGAACACATGGAAAATAAAAAAACGTTTGGAATCTGTGCTTGTAAGAATTGACTGAATAAGAGAAGATGAGTGGATGCTGCCAAGCAATTGAGATAAGGAGACAGAGGGAGACGATAGAGAGGTAGCTAGCAACATTTCAGGTAGAAGCCTAGAGAAGCAATCCGGTTTTGAATAAATTATGCAAATTAAGGTTAGCAATGAATGTATGATGTGAAGTGGGAAAGAATTCAATGTAAAGAGCAAAGAGAACATACTATGCATTAACTAGAAGAGGTATGTATATGTACTACATGTACATAATAAATATATTAAGCTATACTAAGAGGATACATATACATATGTATACATTAAAGAAAAGAAAGAAAGCAACAAGGTAGTACGTATATAGGGAGAGATAAAAGTAATGGCAACGCATACACAGCAAGTCAGCAATGTAATACATAGGGAGAATTTAGTGAATGTAAGTGAACAGTTGTTAAAGTTGTTAGTCCGTAGTACGAAGTGGGTAGATTAGTCAGTTAACTAAATGAATGAACATTGAACAAGTAAACCATTACACGTA
>JABASI010004654.1:0-13654 GCA_019776505.1 Tomocerus nigrus | reverse complement strand
CTATACCAATGGCTTTTACCATTTTACTGCTTTTACCTTACAACCCTTGAAATGCCTACAATTCTCAAACACACTGTCAAATGATTAAATCTCATATTATAACAGGTACCGCGGCTGAGTCGCTTATTATACTTATGTTTATAGCTATAGGTACAGATATAAATTGAATTTATATTATTATAACCTACTTTACATACGAAACTGTTGATGTATAAAGTTGTCGTGTATACTTAACAGTAATAATTGGATGAAGCTACAGATTTCACAAATAGACTAGACATTTACGACAGTTAGCCACAGCCACAATCACTAAAGATAAAACTAAACTAGTAGCACAATAGTTACATAGAGTGATCCAACAAAAAATGTTTTGTATCCGCCATATACATATACTTTTACTCTTACTTTTGCCATAATGACGTGGGGAATTAAATACACAGGCTGACTCACAATAAAAGCTTTTGATATATAGTCCTCTCTTCTCTCGACCTTCACACTTAAAACACATGATTAGATGAATTGAATTATAAAAGGCTCTGTAATGAATGTACTGCTTATATGCATAGGTAAGAATTTTTTTACAGTGCAAAAATATGTTATTATGTATTATTATAAGGTTACGTAAGAGTAAGAAGCATAATACACACACATATAATGTACTGTTGGCAGTGACTCTCTAAAATCTCAACAGTATAACAATGAATAATACTATCAATTAGGTACTAGGTATATAGAATGGAACTTTGACAAGAGAAGCAAGCATAAATCATCCAATTTGAATTTCAAATGTCTAAAAACACTTTTATCAGGGTGATGCTGTGTACGTGCAGTGTGTAAATAATGTAGAGATATTCCTTTTTCGATATACATATTTTATTTGCTTATGATTTGCAAGTTCATTTTCATTGTAAATTATAATAGTCTCTAGCTACTCTACCTAAAATAAGATGTAAAAGAAGTAGTTACCTATAGTAAAAGTACTTAATAATATTTTAATGTGCAAGGATTAGCATAGCATGTGTAAGTGTATGCTGTAAAAACTGCAAAGCATTTAATAAGCAAAAATATTACCACATAATCGTATTCTTATACTTGTAGCTTACTTTAGTTGGAAAAACCGTATGCAGGTAATACCTTCTGATTTTCAGGGATAATATTATGCTAGGACGAATAAAAATGGTGTTGAACAGCACATCCAGGATACTCATTGCTGTAATTGTTATTTGTCTTGAGAAATTGCGATGTAAAAGTAAAGGTGACGAGAATCCGGTGCTTTAATTCTGCACGGTCATGCATTTTCATCCTTTGAATGTTGGAAAAGTTCACATGCTATTTTACACTGAATAAAACTGGTAATGGCACGAAATGATGGGAAATAGGAAATAAATATCTAAAAGTTAAGTTGTTTAGCTAAAGAAGATGATTTTAATTTATTACTCGCCTCTGTCTGTGTATTATTTTGCCTATCCACTCTATACAATACAAACAGATGAGTAGGAAAGACAGAGAAACAAGTGTGTGCAAAAAATACGTGGGGAAAACACTTTGAATTGCTAGGATTTCGAATATGAAACGATAATATTATGGTATAAATTATAAATGTATGAAAATTAAGGTTTTAATTATAGCAAAGCTGCATTAGTTTAAAAAATAGATTTTCGGGGGGATTAGGATTTTGCTGGGAATTTTAGAATAGCCATTTGTGCAGGGTTGGAATTTTCCATGTGGGAAAACCGTGTAAAATTAGAAAGCCTTGGGTGAAATAGGCCGAGAAGGTGTACAAAGCTGATGTGATGAAAATTACATTGAAATGTATGGGATTTTATGGACAAGCTGTTGGTACACGTTGAGTATAGCAAGACTTGAAAGCTCCCTCGAAGTTGCGTAATGTAACGGGGATGGACTCGTGTGTTTGTGACGTCATTTTCGTATACGTGTAGGGTTAGATGGTGAGGAAGTGGCAGAACTCTTCTAACTAAGCGAACTTTGTATTGCATTTATTCTCTGCTGTTTCATTTCATATTTATTCGCTCGTTGTTCGCTGATTGCAATTCTAATATCCTAAATGTAGATTATTTATATGGAAAGGATAGAGAAAATAACGTTGTAAAGTGCACAGCAGATATATCCAATAGTCCTTTCATAGTCAGTAGTTGTGCCCGTCACTATCTTGTCTCTTCTTGTCTTTTCTTTTCTTCTTTGCAGCCCAATTAACTGATTCATCGATCAGTTTTGGATGGTTTGACCAAATAATCCACAATATTTCAGTCACTTTTACAGCACCATGTTCCTCTGGGATTGGTTCACCGGCGTTTTAGGATATCTTGGTAAGTCTGGACACTTTTTTCTCCCTCTTTATTTGTCATTTCAAATTATTTAGAATTAGGATTTTTATGTGCTAGAGTTTTTCCTAGTTATTTTGACTGATTAGTGTATTTTTTACCTTTTCATTCACTTATTATTTGCTGGCTGGAAGCGTTTAATTTTCATTTTCAATCATTAGCAATCAGCATTTTTTTTACAGCTGGTCACTGTTGCCTGAAACATTCAGGTGCAATTCAGTTTACAGTTTAGCACTTTACATGCATCGATTTCCCATTTTCTTTTCAATGTTCAATGAATGAACGAAGGTTGAAGGTATATGCCATATTAACATTAAAATTTGGAGGCTATCAATTTCTCTTTTACCAAATCCTCCTATTGTATTACAAATTGTATTGATAATGCTGAATGCTAAGTGTAGGTACTGTGAAAGTCCAAAGTCACAAGTTGAAGCTCAAAGCCAAAATATTTGTTAGTTTCTCTTATCATTTTTTTATCTGCTGGATTGCTGGTGGTGGCTGCCTGCCTGGCTAGCCACTGGAATTGAGCGTTCAGCGTTGAAATTATGAGTTAAAATTTAAAATGGCAATCAACAATCAATGTGGAATCGTGGAATGTTTTATATTATTTTCTGCCCTTGACCTCATTAATATACGAAGATTTTTATTTTCCCCGTGGTATTAGATTAAATTGTTAGTTCATTCATGGTTATAGAACATAAAAGGAACAGATGTGTTTATCAACAATGAAACATCAAAATGGATGCTGGAAAACAACTATAATTTTGAATGTAATGTTAGTAATGCAGTAAAGATTTCAACATTATCAAAATTATTAAACATTAAGTAGTGTTTATGAGCAATTTCTTTAAATTATGTATGTTCAATTCAATGTTCAGTACAATATGTTGTTATTATGACCGTACAGGTACCGCAGCGCAGTACACCAATTATAATATCCCCCTGTCTAGATCCACGATAATGTCATACGGGATTTCAGTTTAAAAGCAGTCATCAGTTCAGCCAGGCTGCCAGGCATTTCGATGACGAAATAATATGTCATTATAATATGTGGAGATTTCATTTGGTTTTTCGTATTAATTTTCAGTCATGTATTTCAGTGCAATTTAAAAAGCACAATAATCAGATCAGAGCAATCAAATAAATATAGATATACACTTTTGAATGCCATCAGCGGCCGCAAAGCAATAAGCAAACTAGCACAGTGTTTATTATGTACGTACTACCTTTATCAATCAATTGTTTGTTTTATGTATGTACAATAATAAAATAACATGTAATAACAAACACAACATACTGGTACGAAGAGGGATTCGGAACCTAAAGTAGGCTACACTTATATTTTTCTAATTCAATTATCTGTCTGTAGGTACAATACCAAATTATGCAGTATTATTAGTGTCAGTCAATAGTTTAAGTAGATTCCGATATTGAAATTATATACCTAATAATATTACCTAATTATTTCTTTGAAGGAAGGTTATAAGAAAAGAAATAAAAAGTATTTAAAGCATCTCGATCAAATATTGATCAAGAGGATTATCATTATATTAGACACATAACATACACACCTATTATACCTGGGTTGGGTAGGTTTTATAAATGTGTATATAATAAATGGACTTTCATTCGATTTTTTGCTTCTGTTTCGATTAATCATACAAAAATTGGGGATGAGTTTTTAATTTGTATGAGCTTTAAGATATTGTCTGTAGTCCTTGTCGTGGTAGGCATGTGGTGTGTTATATAAGGTTGCAGTTTTGTAATGCAATCAAGTTGAGGCTATTGAGTGTAATAATTCAAGGTTATAAATTATAAATACGTATAGTTTCATTCAGGTCTTCCTCTACTCCTGGCATTAGTGATGGACACAAAAAATATCGCATATATATGTATATAGTATATTATAGTATATCAATATATTTACTTAATTGCCAATGTATTGCCAGTTCTAGCCAGGCTTGTATAAGCAAAATAAAAATATTATGTATGCCAATCGTTTAATAACGACATTGATTAATGGAAAGTGTTTAATAAATTCTTCTTTTTCTGTGTTACAGGCTTATGGAAAAAGTCTGGCAAATTGCTTTTCCTCGGATTAGATAATGCAGGGAAAACGACGCTTCTTCACATGTTAAAAGATGATCGGATGGCTCAACACGTGCCTACTCTTCATCCAAGTAATTATATTTTTATTGAAATTGTCCTAAAAGAAATGTGTCCTAAAAGATATTAATGTGACATGTTGTTTAATTATTGCTTGTCTTTATGTAAGGAATTCTAACGTTTGTTTCTTTTTTGTTAATAGCATCAGAAGAGTTATCTTTAGGTAATATGAGATTTACAACTTTCGATTTGGGCGGCCATCACCAAGGTATGAAACCTTTTCTTTCTTCAACTTTTCATATGAAATCCATTTTAGAAGTATTTCTTAAAGTCAGTTATTAACTAAACTATTTTTTTGTAGCTCGAAGAGTTTGGAAAGATTATTTTCCTGCAGTGGATGCAGTCGTCTTTTTGATTGACGCATTTGACAGAGGTCGTTTTCAAGAGTCTCTCGTCGAACTCAATTCTCTGCTGACAGATGAGCAATTAGCCAACTGTCCTGTGCTCATTTTGGGCAACAAAATTGATCGTCCAGGTGCAGCTTCCGAAGAAGAGGTCCGTAATACATTCGGACTCTATGGTCAAACTACTGGAAAGGTATACAAATTATATCCAAACGCAGTCCACAATAATATTTGTATCTATAGGTCATGTAATTAGTTAATTAAATGCCATTACTGGTATTAGGCATAATTAATGAACCCTATCGATGCATTAGTACCCTAAATGAGACTTTTACTTAATAATAGAGCTCACAACTGTTGCACACATACATTATACTTCGTGAGTCGTGATTATAGCTATACTTTAGTAATGTTGTATTATTTAAATTATTTTGTGTCTTTTCTTTGAATGCAGATGATAATTCATTTATAGTGAATATCAGTTATATCAGTTTCATTCATGTTTATGTTCCTCAATATCCTGAATGTCAAAATTTATTGAGAAGGCAAAACGAGTGAGTGAGTGAGCAACTTTGTTATTGAAAGTTATTTCCTGGCAGAGATAACGCAATAAGCTCAACAGTTCAAGTCGAATTCAGTCAGTCAGTCACGAATCTTTATATATTTTTGTAGTAGGGCAAAGAAGTTAAGTGTGTTGACTCTGTTGACTATAAATAAGGCAGACCACTGCTACTGACTGTGTTTTGATGCGTGATAATGATAATTTGGCTGTGTTGCAGGGCAAAGTCCCAAGATCGGAGCTGCCTGGTCGTCCATTGGAATTGTTCATGTGCTCTGTGCTGAAAAGACAAGGATACGGCGAGGGATTCCGATGGCTGGCCCAGTATATAGACTGATGATATTATCCCTCTAAAAATTCAATTAAAAAAGAGCAAAACATCAACCAAACCCTCAGCACAAACAAATTGCTAATTCTCAATCCATCATTATTTATTATTAGCGAATATCGGATCGGATATCAAAACAAATTCTGTTTGTTTCTTCATTTCAAATGGGAAATGTATTGTAAAGTTTAATTATCATTGCTAACAATAACAATAAGATTATTAAGACGTGTCTTATTATACTTAAAATATCTGTACCTACGAATCAGTTGTGAATTTTGCAATGAAATTTTCAGTCCCGCAGGGCTTTAAACTCAAGTTTTTTTTAAAAATTATAATGTACTTTACATAGTATTCTTTATTATTATTATATAGCATTGTTAATACGCAATACACATCTACCTAAATGAAAATAAGTCACCTTTATTCATTGCCAAAAATAATTTCAAATCACAGTACAAGTTCTCTATCTTCACTTAATGGAGCAAAATATTTATCTACTATTTCTGGCGTCACTTCTTCCAAAGTCTTTGGTTTCCATTGAGGATTTTGATCCTTGTCAACTAGCAGTGCTCGAACACCTATTTAAAAATCAATTTGTATATTAAATAGATCGTACTAAAATTGTAGGAACTTTTTTTTCAATTTTTTAATGGTTTTATAAGAATGGATAAAGATAAGGTCACTAGGTCACCTTCGATGAAATCGTGATTTTCACAACATCGTTGAGATATTCTGTATTCAACTTGTAAACATTCTTGCAAATCCAACTCTTCACCCATTTGAAGAAGTTTAAAACTGGTTTTCAATGATGTAGGTGACATTTTGGCAAGCGTTTCGACTGTCTTTAGTGACCATTCGGATCCATCGGATTTTAAATTGGAAATTATCCCTTCTACGGAAGTTGCATTAAAAAGTTTATCAATTTTTGGCATATGACCCTCAAGGCTAAACGCTTTTTTAGACTCTGGACACAAATTGTTGTACTTTTGGAGTATCTGCATAGAAAATCAAAATAATGTCATAAATAGTCAAAGTTCATTTACTAAATCATATTTGTCACATTTTCATAATAAAATCCTGTCATAAACCAAGAAAACTTACAACTTCAATATCTTGAGCTCGGTTTGAATCCAAAGATATCAGTTCCTTTTCTAGGTCGGGCAACTTGGAGCTGTCACACATATGAGTTGCAATACCCGCTTTGTACACATCTGCACCTTTAAGCCGATAACCTGTCAACGCAAGATACAATCCTAATTTCCCTCCGAGGCGGGGAAGGAAATAACCCCCTCCGACATCAGGAAATAATCCAATCGCTGTTTCTGGCATGGCAAAAAGAGTTTTCTCTGTGGCTACCCGGAATTGTCCATGAACGCTAAGACCAACTCCACCGCCCATCGTGATTCCATCGATAAGAGCGATATAAGGAACATGCAGCGTCCCGATAAGGGCATTGAGTTGATATTCTTCTTTGAAAAAATCTTTGTACATATCTGTGCCGGCTTTTGCTGAATCGGTTACTGCCCGGATATCTCCTCCAGCACAAAATGCTTTCCCACCTGTATTAAATTTTAAATCATGTCGAATTTACAACATTTACAGAATTTACAATAATTTACACGTTTTAATGATTTATTTAATTAAATTCGTTATATAGTAAAACTACTTGAAATTCAGAAGTAAAATTAATTGAAATTCAATAATAATTCAAAACTAAAGTCAATTGAAAATTCTATAATAATAAAGTTAATTGAAATTTCAATAGTAAAGTTAATTGCAATATTAAAATTATTTGAAATTCAATATTCAATAGTAAAATTATTTGAAATTCCAGTAAAATTAATTGAGATTCAATATATACTCAATAGTAAAACTAATTGAATTGGCTACCTTCTGCTTTTATAATGACCATTTTCTTGTTGGAAGACTCCCATTCTCTTAGCGTTGGATAAATCTTCCGGATCATACTAAGATTTAATGCATTGAGTGCTTTGGGCCGATTGAGTCGAATTATTCCTTTACCCTTCGGAGTTTCAAAAACGACATCAGCTGATTCCGCATTTGCTCCCAGTTCGCTTGGTGACAAACTTGTTGATGACATTTTGAATGAGTGAACTGTCGAGGAATGTAATTGTCTTGAAATGCTATCGAATTTTAGAATTGCACTGGAATTTTTTATTTGGTACACCACCTTTTTTTGCAGTCCCTGTCCATACAATATAAGCATTGGCAATCTTGCACGATTCATTTTCTAGCCTGGATTATTTTAGTTGCTCGATTCTGAAAGTATTTACAAAAGAAGAAGGTGAGTAGAAGTCAAAATAAAGCATAATATCTACGAAGATTAATTTTAGGAGGAAGTCAAAAAATATTTTACATTGCCGAATAGCGAAGCGAAATTATGTTATTCCTTATAAGAATTACAAATTAGATAAGGTGTCAGCAAAGTATATATATTATATGATTTCCTTTCCATATCCATGAAGAAAAAGGAAATGAACAAGCAATTTAATTTTGTAATTATCTAAAGTTAAAATCTTATCGAAATAGGAAATAAATTATGGTGAGAAAAGTGAATATGAATAGGTACTTAGTACTTACCCACAATAATTATACAGTTTAGCAATTCAATTCGCAATTTTGTTGGGTTGGGATTTTTTTCCTAATTTTCATCAACAAAACTAGATGTGAAGGAACTAATATATTTTTGCAAACTAATCAACTCTGTAAAAATGACGATATTATTATGTACCCAGGCTAATATTCTTCCCTTATCGTAAGTAAAGAAAGGTTTAAAGGTGAATCATTTGCATCACAAAATGATAACTTTACAGATAAAGTTGTTTACGTAAGTTTCCCACTTGCTCCGATGGACTCTGATCAGATTTCACATATCCACATGGACTACACTTGCACTCTTTCACTATACACATACTACATACTACTCTTATAAACAAGTAACAAGTGTATAGCTTTTAGATATGTAGGTTTTTTATAACTCCATGTATAAGTTGAGATTTGTGGTTGTGGGCAAGTTACAGTTCTTTAGCACATGAACAATGAATAACATAATATGAACTCATGAATATCACTTCCATTTTCCATAGAATAATGAGATGAATACCCGACCCGGCGCAACGACCTAGACTCATTATGACTATTTTTTTTAAATTGTAATAGTCTCCGTTTTTTAAGAGGATTGATTCTAATACAACATATTTTATTTTCCATTTCTAGATCTATTTAATTAAGATTTTAAGATTACAATTAGTTACATCTGGATAATAAATTTTGGATGGATTATTTTCATGAATGTATTAAACCTGAATTATTTTCAGGGATTTTAATCTGAAATCATGGGGGACGAAAGAACGGATACGGAAAGAGTTGGCCAGTTTGTTGATGGCCCATACGATACTGATGTCACATTATACAGACCTGATATAGTTTGTAAGCTACTGTTTTCAACAAATATATTACTTTTGTTTTTCTATAGTTTTTCTTATTTTGATGAAATTAGTAAATTAGATGTTAATTTAATTGATTAGCTTTGATGGGACGAGATGGTCCAGTAAAAGATGATCCTTTACGCCTCGGAGGTGGCTTCCCTGTTTGTCCAGGTCATAAATTAAAAGCAGCAACAAATGATTGGGTTTTTTCTCCATTTCTCTATCTTTGGGAAGAAGAACCTTATGAGGATCCAGGAGCATGGAGACGGCGATATAAGTAATTAATCTCATACTTGTGAAAGTATTCGTTAATACATAATAATTCATAACATGATTCACCACTACAGTCACCCATTGTATCTAATGATTAACATTTATAACAAATTAATTATTTGATTCAGATAATTCATCGGGTTTTAAGTGCAAAATGTTTACAAACTAAAATCTTTTGAATTTTTACAAATACAGGCAGGAACAAGCTCAAATGAATATCAGTGAACAGCCATTTTTGTCAACAGTAGGTGTTCGGTCGATGAATGGTTTAGGAACGTACTATGGAACTTTCATCAGTGAAATGGAAAGTAAGAGCTCATATAATTTTATTATCAAATTATAAATTTTTATGTTACTCTCATAAAAAATCATGTCAACACCTTCATCATAAAACTTTTTCACAACTTTTTATTATGATTATGGGAAATTATTAAAATTGCTTTGGAATATATTTCTTTCTGTCAAGGTTTCAGCCCTGAACTGAGAGACGATATAGTAAAACCAGATGAAAGTCTACCCAATTTCTACACTAACCCGGGTTAGAAAAATTACTTTCTTTAAAATATCAAGGTTTTGCACATAATAATTTATGTTGACGTGCTTTTCGATTTGTTAGTTCGCCTAACCTATGATATGTTCGTTTTTAACAGGGAAAAAAGGAACAGGCTATGGATATGTTGGGGTATCTACAAAATTTTAATTGTATTAAGAAATTTAGCCATTAACGTTATCTGTTCGTTAGTTATATGATACCTGTAAATAATTAAACGTAATTTTATTTTAGTTGACTATGAATCCTTTTCCGGAATACATGTAAAATTTGCATTTTTAATAAATATAATTTTGATCTTTGCCAATGGTTCGTTTTGTAATTTGTAATGTTTGGAAATTGTAGGGAGGATCCAGCTTTTGACTTTTATGAAGCCCATAAAGCAATGCGAGAGGAATTCGAAGCTGGCTTAGTAGGAGACGGTACATTTATACCCTCCGGATATGGAAAGGTAGATTTCGTTTCCTGTCTCTGTATAATTAATTATTAATGTTTGCAATAGAAAGTTTCATTATAATTTTTTGTAGGAATATTTTGATCCAAATCCGTTTTTTGACGACCGCGATCCCGAAGGGCAAATAGAAACATATGACTATGACAGATTAGAATCGAAAATTTATGAAGGGGATAAGCCTCCATTTATTCCTTCCAACTACACCAAAAAGGTAAATACCTAATTAATTTTAGTAATAATTTTAATTTATTAGCAGAAAATTAAGCAACGAATATGCTGAAAATTTACAGATCAATGGAAACAAAGATGTGATGACCCCATTCCAGAAATTTCCAGAGTATGATCCTAGTGACCCTTGGGAAGTTGTTCCTGTAAATTTATTTCGACAGACAACTCTGGTACAATAAATAATTTCATGCAAATTTTTCGGAAGTGATAATTGTGTATGAAAAATGGATATTTTTTAGTGATTGTTTTGAATTAGGATCCGGAGAAACCGTCATGGAAAGCTCAATTTGGAAATCGAACAAGACAACAACGTTCCGTCATTCAGTACAATGTTAAACTGTGGGTGAATTCTACAAATTTCCACACGTTTTAACGTGACCAATGGAAAACTTTCGACTAAGAAAATGAATCCAAGGCGTCTATAATATTTTGTACCTAGTTGTAGTCTAATCTCAAACTAACTACATAAATAGCATAAATAAATAGCAATTTTATTCTACTTAACCCACTTGAAAATACATAAATATCCTGATAAGTACAAGAACAAGAACAAAATTACAAGGCTGAAAAAAACATGTCATGATCTCAAGATTGTCAAATAATTAATCACGATAATAATTCTGTAGAGTTAAGAAGAAAGAGATTTGTAAAGAGTATCCTCTTGTATAATAACCGTATCAAATAAAAAAGAAATAGAACGCTCGTTTTAGCTGATTAATGCCACGTTTTTACGATGTCATAATTGCACCTTAAATTAATAATGCACTTCCCTTACAAAGTAAACTGCTTTTTAATGGATAGACATTTAGTTTTGTGTGTGTGTGTGCAAGCACCTTAGGCGCTCTAGCATTAAGATCAAAGTGTGATGATAATTTATCTTAACAAATAGCTTTTTGTGTATGCCGCAAGGAAATCGTAAGTTTCCGACTGAATCAATGGAAAGGATAATCTGATGCAACTTTTTTCCATCCATTTCACATGTTTTAAGTATTTAGTTACAATATCTCGTAAAATCACAGGAATGTGTAGCAATATTTTACAATATTACAATGTAACTCATTAATTAGCTACTCAAGTAGCAGAATATTCCTACAAACTATAAAACTCACAAGAATTATAGTTAGAATAAGGGTGCATTTCACTTTGCTGACATCATAAGATAAATGCGGTTATTAAATGGACATTAAAATGCCCCGTTATATGTCAATGAATGTATTAAAAGTCTCAAGAGACTGTTAAAACTACGTGGATGATGAATCTAATGTAAACTTAGCACACATTAAATACTTTGTAAACATAAAACAAAAGGTACGTACACGTATGTACTATGTACAAGTCATAAGTTGTATGTAAAGGTGTATGTTACGTATCAAAACCTATTAGTGTGCATTAAATATTGCATATATGCACCATAATAATAAAAAATAAACCATTGTAAAAACGGTTGTGAAAAAGCAGGGGTAAAGGCAGAATATTTGCATGTTGTAGGTACCTAAACATTTAAAGAAAGTCAAAGTTTGCCCTAAAATATTGAAACTGTGTCAATTTGAAGTTATTAAATTTACAACGTCTAGCGGTTACATGGGTTGAAAACACGAAGACATGTAGCGGTTGCACGGATTTCAACATCACCACGGCATATAGTGATTACACAGATAAATCGCACCTACGATGTAATGTGCACCTTGTAAAAGGTCAAGGGATCATCCTTGTAACCTCATTTTCTAATGTGACTTCCGCCTGAACCCCAAGTAAACACATACACAGAATAAATGTCTCAAACTATTTATGACTGATGAGTTATATCACCAATAGGTGGACGGACAGACTTACTGACTGGGCATTCACATGCTAGAACACATGTATACACAAAATTATAATCATCAAAATTATAAGTCTCAAACGGCTCATGAGTTAGCGCACAAACAGACGGACGGACAGGACAGACAGACAGAGACACTGGGGAAATCCCATAAATCAGCTACCGCTGCGCTCTGCTTTAACAAAACGTTGCATACCCAGAGTTGTGTGTGTACATTTGGTTGCGAATCAATTTTATTATAGTGTGAATGCGAATTTACAAATATTATACACACAGAGACTAGACTTAATATTTACAAGAACTAAAGTAAATGTACCCCATTAGATAATAAGTATCCTTCCTTTTGTTTTCTGATCTCCTTCGTGTGTAGCATTGTTATTGTAATTGTACACACATTAAGATATTTACAAGTAGTTTAGTTAGCATCTATTTACATGAAGCAGAAACGGTTCCATGTCGCTGCTGACACTACAGAAAACATATCTACCTGAAGGGAAACTGTTGTCGAGTGCATAAAATGCATTTGCATAACTCTATGCGACTTTGATATGGACTCCTACACAATGAATGCGAGAATGCGACTCGTGAACCAACAATGTGACTAAACTGCGACAAACAATCGTGAAATGTGAAAAAAAGACGAAGGCAAAGGCAAAAGTGTAAATGAAAATTGAGGAATCGTTGGTAAGAGAGAGAATGCATTATGTCAGTGCCCTTCTAAAGATTGTTCTCTTTATCCTACGTAAACTAATTGTGATGTGATTCAGACAAATTAATGGTATCTTGTGGTGTGCGATGGTTTGAAGTTTATCCTTTAGGTACTTCGCCGTCATACTCACCACCACCAACGATGCACGTATCTTTCAGTGTCCAAGTGTGTGACAATAAGGAATGGCCTGTATTTTTTAATTCCTATATAAACTCGAAAACATTCTAAAAATGTTATCACATCCATTCGTTTACAGTTACCGACAACCTCCTCAAGTTCTCTCTACAATTTCATAATCATGAAGACTATGGTAAAATACCGAAAATACTAACACACCGGTTTTGTTACAAAAGTGGGATAATAATTTCTAAATTCAATATTGGATTTTCTTATAGATAACTGTCGCGGTTTTGGCTCTTTTTGCCGTAGC
>JABASI010004653.1:0-13655 GCA_019776505.1 Tomocerus nigrus | reverse complement strand
ATAAATTGAGTCTTTTGATGGAGTGACGATAATACTCTAGCTATCCGGTCGAGCAAGTCAAGTAAATTACATGCAAATTATTTTCTGACATTCAAATGCTCCTTTTCTTTGGTCAAGTTCTCATAATGTGCTATGTGCCACTAGTGCCACAACAATGTCTATAATAAAACTCCAAGTGAATCAAGTTTCCATAACTTGAATAGTAAAGGCTACTGGTTGCGTACGTACTTGAATTAAATATATTATTATGTTCTGCACAAGCTTGCATTGATTCGAACCTGTGTGTTGGCATTAATCACAAAAACTGTTTCAATATTCAATATTCAGGATTGCGAAATATTTATGCTCGTTCTAAAGTGCCGATAGTCAAATCTATCCAAAAATGTCGGTATTTGAACGTGGTTTATATATTTTAATATGACACGTTATCAAATCGGTATGAAGTTAGCTTTTATCTTTCCCATGAAAGAACAATACGGTGAATTAAATTCAAGGAAATTTCGCTATATGTATAATAATAATGAGAAGACAGACGCGATAAGGAAATTGGGTGTATCTTACTATGCATGTAATGTACCAAATAAATATTATAGCAATACTCCTTAGTTAGATTGAAAAATAATAATTACTGTGTTGCCTAATGATTTTGGCACAGGTGCAAGTGCAACATACGATTGCTAATTTTTTATGAAATGAATTGAAAGCTCCATGAAACTTTCCTTTTATATACGTCGCTTGCTACTCCTCATGGTTTTGCAGTGTTAATAAATACGAAATTAAACTACTAAAATAATGATTATAATAATATATTCTCTCATATCGTAAATCAATTGCTTGTACCTACTTATTACAGATAGGTACATCTTCTCATGAGAATTCCACAGTTTCGGATGATGAAATATTTTTATGATTTGCAATTTTCGGGTACATTTAGTGGTTACAATTATAATTGTAACCACTTGACCATTCACTATTACACTAATGATGACTATTGACAACCTTCTGAAAAAACAATGGACATATTTAAACCATGATTTTCAAGTGTGCTCTGTTAATATCTGTTTACTGTACAGTAATATATAATATGTAAATAGGTATAGGTAACCCATATACCTATGTACATTTTTATTGTGATTGATTAATTCATTTAGGCTTATAGATAGAAATGTTTGGTTTTCATGAATCCGGTGCTTGCTCTGATTCTTTCGACTCTGGGTGCTTTATCTGCTTTGTACTAGAAATTCCAAATGTTTAATAGATATTCACAGTAATATGACTGTATAGGTAGTAGTAAATTATTTTAAATATGTGTCCTGGGAATTAATTGTTGTATTATATTTTAATATTTAATGTAAAATATTGTAAGCGTGATGTTTATATTTGATATTGAATTTTTAGGTACATGCGAAACTTTATTTTTAAACAGATTGATGTGACTGTCAATCTCAATTTTGTCAATACATAAAGTGATTGTACATTTAAGTCATTCATGTAATTCGAGACCTCATAGTCATAAGCCCTACATAAGGGAGTACAATTAAAATTATCCCACAGAGAATTGATATCCGCCTAGAATTTCATTGTTTAAAACAACGCTTTGATTTATAGTAACCAGACCGGTTATCATTTCGTGAATGAAATGTAACTCACTCCAATGACTTCAGATAGTAATATTTTTGCTTAGGGCTAGCAACAATTTCTAATTACTTAGCTACCATCGTAATAATTGGTAATGAATAATGAAAAGCGGATAGGCAAGCGTACATCATGTTGTCTATGCATGATAAGATGTAGAGTACCTATATCTAAATGCGATGTAACTATACAGTGAAGGATATATAGATATGATAAATTGGCAACTCTTCCATGTCTGCTATATGAACGTTGTGAATGATTTTTTAAATGCTGCTGTTGATTATCAATTTCTAAACCATGTATTAGAGAGATAAGAGAAGACAAATAAAATAAACAAGAGCCAATTGGCAGTAGCTAATTGTAGTGAGAGTGAATTGTTTACTGATTTGATGCAAATAATGAACATCAGTTTACATATTATTCTTGCATATTGTAATCAACGTTACATTATTCATATGTCTACGTGTACGCATCAATATAAACTGCATCTTGCTTGGTCCATCTAAAAATGTATAGTCTATATAAATGGTTAATGCAGGCATATGTGTAGTTGCATTCATGAGTTGATATTATTCTGCGTTTTGTGCTATTGTTTCTCTAATATTATTTGCTCTTTTCCATAATAATCAATTCTAAAGTTAATAATAAACTTATATTTACTAATTATTTTACTATCATTTCTCAAGTGCAAGGGATTTAAACGGCAAAATCGTTCACTCAAGTTGTATTCAAAGTGTTATACCATTGGATATTACGCACAAAGTTTTTGACAGTTGCTATTATCACGAACAATTGTCAAATATATCTAAATCCGTCCGTTATTAGTTTATTGTACTCTGTCCTTTGAGATTTCCAGTTTTAATTCATTCATAATGGCCAATACTACCAATCAGGATACAGAAAAGATATACAATGATATCATTCGTGTTTGCGAAAATCGCATTCACATTTTGACCAATAAAATTGACGAAGATGATATCGACGATGGTCCAAAGGAACAATCTCTCAATTCGCTAAATGCATCATTCGATGTTGAAAATAATTGCGATTTTAGACGCTATTCTGAATTAAAGGCCGACATCCGTCAATGCAATGACCTTGACTTGTTGCAAGCGTTCAGGTAAATCCTTTCTCAGTAAAATTTCAATTTTCTTCTTTAAGGATTTCATTTGTAGGGAATTCTTTAAAATTAAGACTCATATTTTCTTCCTGATGTTCTAAATAGGGATGAATTCAAAAGACAGCTAAAGGCATATCAAATGCGTCAGATGCTGAAAAAATGTGCCCCTCCTCCATCAATTCATCGATATTTCAAGAACTACACAGAAGTTGGTGGTCAGGATATTTTAGTGTACTATCATTATGACTCTTCGACAAATGTCCGACAGTTGCAAATGATATCTGGAGAATCGCCACTATTAATTGTTTCTGGTGTGTATAGTAACTTCTTTCGGATTACAATTAAATGATAGAATGAATGACAAGATTCAGATAATTAATTCTTGTATTATTTATGGTATTTAGGACAGGATGACTCTAAACTATGTCCAATGAAGCTGGAAGACATGGAGCTCGCTGGTGCTGTTGGAGAAGAGATTAAAGAATCCGAATTCAATGACCTGTGGTATTCCAATGGTGGATTTCCATACGTTCGTTCCGCACGAAAAGCAAGAAGACAACTTACGCGTGTGTTATTCAAAACAGTAGTATGAATTATGCTTTTATACATTTGAAAATTCATGGATTTACATGACAAGATGAAACTCATCCGAATTATGTCAAGTAAAATACACTTCACATTTTCTAAGAATGCAAAGATACGCACGCACTTCAGGAACAGGCCTATGTCCCCTAGACCGCTATAAAACATGTCGATATTTAAACGGCGACCAGAAGTACTGAAATAAAAATAAAATAAATTCCTCCTCATGCAAACTAATAATAATATAACAACAATAATTTTCATACAAAAATTTCCATCATTTAGTTTATTGTCCAATTGTCCTGGATAAGACGATGTTACTTCACATTTTCTAAGAATGCAAAGATACGCACGCACTTCAGGAACAGGCCTACGTCCCCTAGACCGCTATAAAACATGTCGATATTTAAACGGTGACCAGAAGTACTGAAATAAAAATAAAATAAATTCTTCCTCAAACTGATAATAATATAACAACAATAATTTCCATACAAAAATTTTCATCATTTAGTTTATTGTCCAATTGTCCTGGATAAGACGAGGTAATAAACGGTAGTGGAAACGCTTCGTAAGGTGCATGTACATCACATAACATACAATGCAAATGTTCAAAATGGTCGAGTCTATTTTTATGATTTACTTATCAAAATAGATTATTATCACGAACAGGATGTTTGCATATATTAATATTCTTCTTTTTATTTGTCTTCTGGTGCAATATAGAAGTATCCACCCATAGTATGTCTTTTGGAATTCAAATTCAACCAGCAAAGACCTTCTTTCTGCTGAACATAAATTATTGTCTTGATGTAAATGTAACCACTACAAGTACATAATACTATAAACAATGGTTATGATTTTGGAATTCGAATTCACAGTCGTAATTCCTGGAAACTTATAAAATATTATTATACTCTGCTGAGAGAACGAAGTGGATAAATGCGTAATTTTAATGAGAATTTATTCCTATTTATATGTAAAACGTTCGCCGTAATTACATCCTAATTTCAGTACATTCGTTTCATTAAATAAATATTCTTCGTAATTATCTCACATCTTCAGTTTTGCTGCTTTTGCGCATATTTTCCTCCGTTGTGGAAAGATAACCGTATTCCAGCATAGCTGAAAATCATAAATAGGTGTATGAATACTTATGCAATTCCTTTACAAAAACATTCACGATGTAACTCATCATGCCTAATTGGAAAATAAATATTAGTAAGAGGTTTAGAAACGGTTATATTATTGTGTGGAAAGTATAATGTTGATAACTACCTTTATAATGTTGATCTCTATCAATCATTTTTTGAGTGAACTCATCCATATCATCTTTAATTTCGATTTCACCTCCTAAGCTACTTGGGAGGATGGAAGGAGATATAGATTTGTGCAACGAGTCGAGACTATGGCCATGGAAAAAAATCTAAAGAAGGAAAACGGGAAAAATGTTAGCTCATCAAGTGAAAATTGCATAAATAGATATTAATAACAGTTGGGTACTTTATGTACTTACTCTGTTTTTAATCTTATCGCTTAGTAAAGGCTTTATAACAGCGTAGAGCATATTGAAAACAAATGGTTGATTTATTAAATGGAATTCCTTGAAGCGAGCTGGAAATGCTCCCTAGAATTTCATAAGCCTTTAGAGACTGACCAAAATATGTAATGAAGTGACATAATGAGCAAAATGTGTGATTTAAGTTCAATACCTAAACATAATAATAGTATATCATCACCTGCAAAATCTGTACCATTCGTTGAGCATGTTTCGAACTATACATAAATTGCCGTACATGGTTGAAACCAAAATCTTCAAAATCTACAATGGATACTATTCCATTTTTTTGCGTATCGGGATTAGATGTCATTTCTTCTAGGAATAAGTAATTTGAGCGAAAAATATCGTCTACACTCACTGTGCTTGGATTCCAATAACCTACAAATTCCAAATAAAATTGCCAGTTATATTATAACTAATAATCTAATGCTATAATCATTAAATCCCATTTGTCGTACTCAAGCAGCTTTTGGGAATGAATTGAAAAATTTAGATTAAGGAAAAATCTACCTGCTCTAAAGAGAAACAGTTGTCTTTTGTGTTTATCTCTGAGAGGAAGGGCAATTTGAACTTTTTCTCGGAGAGCCGGGATCATAGCGCTCGGAAACAAATCGTGAAATACAGAAGCATGTTTGCGTCGCATTTCATAGTATTTTTTCAACTGTGGAACAATAGCAATGACAGCAATGTAGAAGTATTAAGTTACCTACAGTATTAAGTGCCATAGTTTGTAACAGTCTTATCCAATACACATACTATTTGGAAAGCAGCGTCTACTTGGTCATCTGTTGTGTTTAAAAATCGTTGAAGGAAATTATCATCTGAAGGACACTGTAGTCTTTTCTCTCCTAAATTTTTTAAACACATTTATACTATGAATTGTATTTGTAATGATTAGGTTATTATATTAAGTCTCTATTTTATTACAATTGTGTTCCTGTAAGTATTAACAAAATAAATGAATTACTAGTTACTACTTCATTATTAGCTCATTATTTTTTGAAACCTATATAATAAATAAGTATGCAACTTACGTTTTACCAAGTTTCTAAGAAGAGGTATCTTATCCGAGAATTCCTTAATGATTAACTTTTCCTCTTGAATTATAGCTTCCATTGTGTTGACTACAGATTTCTGTATTTCCTATTCGTTGGTTCCAAGTACTTGTTCTTCGGATGAGGAGAATTATATGTTATCGGACAAGTGCTTTAAGCAAAAATAAAACACGAATTTAAATTAAATGTTTATGTATATAGAGGTTGAAAGTTCGGTCTGACGGAATATAATGTATTTACATGAGTTTAGTAAGTAAAGAGGCTGCACGTACACTTTTTAATGTTAAAGCATGTATTCATCTTACATTACACAAACTCGCACTAACTTACATGAACTTACATTCCCTTCTATACATAGCTTACTTAAATTGCCATGGTCTGTAATGGCACTCTAATCTTTAGTGCTTCTCTTATCAATACAAATATAGCTGTGACACAGTCAGTTAAATAAATATTTCATAGATGCAATGCAAAAAAATCCTACGTATAACTATGCCCCCTGCGCGGAGTGTTTTCATTGTATATATATGGAATAGTATTCACAAGTTACCATCACTTTTACTAGTATGGCCTTATGTGTGTATGTTATTATCCACTATGAATAATTACGGTGCAGTCTGTGAGTGTAGACAACTGCACACAAAGCACGCAAATTATTGCTGTTGTTGACGAAACGTGTAGCATATTATAATATCAACCACCAATATGAATATCACAGGGAATCTCTATTAGTAATACATACCTCTCTTATAATGTATATCTAGGGATAACGCAACACAGTCACAGGTCACAGTATGAAATGGACCAAATATTTTTTTAAACGTTCAGTACTTCAGTACCAATGAATGGCACATAAAAAATCGTATCACAAAATTCTACTGACAAGGTTAGAGAAAAAATATATTTGCTCAATAATGATTCTTTGTGGATTGCTATTTGAAGAAAATGAAGACACAACTACTACTACTTATACTGACTATGGAAAATAATAATTTAGCGTAAGATCTTAATTTTAGGAGAACAGTGACCTTTCGGTAAACTTTAAAATTTTTATTTAAATGTACTTACCGAAGATATGGTAAAATGTAGATGACAAGCACAGAAGTTTGAAGACTACTCTGCACCACCACAACTATGTACTGTCACTGCCTATTTGGAAGATGCAAAAACAGATCTATTGCGTGCTGCATCTCAGTTGAATATTGGTCGACGAATGCCGAATGGTAAAAACAGGGAATTGAAGGCTAACTTAATTTATGTGAATGTCCATTGCTCATCGTAGCATTATGTAAAAGGTACTACCTATAGTCATTACTTTAACATTAGAACTAATGGGAAGCCAAATGTACACATTATACTTACTAACATGACATAATATTATAATAAGCAAAATACACATAGAGCAGATATAAGTACTGATCTCTTGCAGACACTACAATATTGACTATTTGGATGGCCTTGTCCATGCTACGGGAATAAATAACAGCCTATATGGCTTTGGGTTTATCAAGTCCAAGGTCCGGTCTTTCCTACAATATGTGTGTATAGGTACATAGGTACGTAAGTAAGAGCCCTTCTCTTCTAAAAGGTCACTACAAGTCATTGGACCCAGTAGTAAAGGACCGATGGAATTGTTACATTGAGATTTTACATGATGTTATTGCTGATCTTAAGATTCTGGCTGTTTCCTACCAAAATGTTTATTAGTTAGTATCATTAATAAAATCTTATATACTTTTCATTGTGTTAATGAACAACGACTACATTAATGTAATAAATGAATTCCTTGTTACCGGGTTGTGAATTAAGAATGGGACCAATTATTATTGTATCCGTTGAATAAGGTTATTTCCTACTTCATTCGAAGCAAAGCGAAGAATTCCTAAATTATGTAGGTCCTAAATCACAAATACTAATTAGTATTAGCTTTGACGTGTTATTCATGAGTTTTTTTTGAGCTACTCGGACTGAAATGATTGGGAGAAGTGTGATTTTCTTGGAATTGGTTCTTAAGATGACCATCATTTACGGTCAATATTTGAAAAAACGTACTAGAATTACATGCTTTATTGCATAAAACAGCTCAGTGAAATATATTTACATAATACTATTATGCATATACTCTAATGATGGCCGTCAACTCTATATTCGCGTCTTAATATTTAGGTTCTTCTTTGTTCATCATGAGATTTTTCAAGCACATATTTAGAATGTGTATTCAAATTAACAATTTCATGGAGCGTTATCCACAAAATTATCACCAAGCAGTCAATTCTACATAACTTTGATCGTCGCAAATACCGTTAGATTGGTAAAGATTAGCATAATCCGTTGCCAGCTTTTTAAGAAACAATTATCTAGAAAGCATCTTAAAAATATTCTTTAAATTTCAGTCGTCCATCGCTATTCACTGAAGCAAGACCTGTTTCCTGAAGGGGACTTAACGATTCGGTTTCAAGTTCTTGTAAAAAGTCAACTTCTGTAGTAAAGTGTTGGACACCGTGAGACTGTTAGGAATCTAATAAGCTCTTCAACTCAGGTTGGTAGATCCAAAAATAATTTATAAGATCTTGTCTTGATATTTGTAGCAATCTTTTCTAACTAGGTATTTGCCTATCTGTATGCACCATTAATTCATGAATCCAATGTTGTATACACCTAGTCTAAATCTTACTATTAAATTGTAGGCAATAGAATACAATTTAATAGTAAAAATCATCATTGTATAACTATAAATATACGAATGCCATTACCAACTGCTCTGAGACTCTGAGAGTCCAGTCTGTCAAGATGGAAGTTCGTTTTACCATAGGAAAATATTGCATGAACTGACAAAGAGAGTGATAACACGGATAAACTATAATGACTAAGCTGTTGTATGTAATGCAGTGCTAGGTATTTATATTAACATAAATAATTTCGTTAATGCTGGAATATTTTGTTTTCAATATTTGTGTGGACAGAATTTGGATTCGTATATCATGGCTTACCAAACGCTAACATTTGGAATCCCTAACAGAATGCATAAGGAGGACCATCCAATTCATGAAACAGGAATGGCCTTTTTCCAAACGAGATGCGTCGAGAATCCGGAGGAACATGGACTACCACTAAGAATAGGTAGTCTATCTCTCGGTCCATCATTTTCTCAGGAAATATCTCAGGATGTCGGCAACACAGCAGAACGTGTAAGTCCAGGAGATCACCCACCATCGGAGTCTTTCGTTCCAGATGAAGAAATGATCATTTCTCAACAGGACGTTTTCTTTGTAGAAAAAATTACGAGAAAGAGAATTCGTAACGGTCGCATTGAGTACTGCGTCAAGTGGGTAGGCTATCCTCAGTAAGCAAAATTTATTTGCATGTCCTTTGCATAATTTTATTGATTTATGATTCTAATTAGATACCTATGTCAAAAAGTGCATTTATTTCTATTTTTCATTGTGCAGTCGAATGAATACTTGGGAACCGGAGGAAAGCTTCCTTTTCAGAGAAGCTATCGACGAGTTTGAACAAAGTGAAGCTGAAAAGAAGAGCAAACGATCTGGCAGACGACAGAATAAACGTCTTCGACGATCAAATTCTGAAATTGACACCCCATTATTGACTATTAGTAATAGCTGTTTGGAAAGTAGCAGTTCAGATGATTATTCGGGACGTGACACTCCGCCAGAAACGTGTACTCAACAATTTCCTGCCGTCCCAGGAACATCAAAAAGTGCTTTCTACCCTCCTCCAAGGTCAAGCGAAGAAACACCAACATCAGAAACGTCTGACATCAGGGAGTTCATTGAGCACTGTGAAGCATTGTCTGCCGACGTGATGACACTGGCAACATTAAGGGAAACAAGTAAAAGGAGTGTCTCCGAGGAGTTGGATCTTTTAGAAGAACGAGCATGCCCCGGTGCCAAAAGACCACGAATAAATTTGGCTCACGATTTTGATAATGGACCTCAAGAAGGATCGGCGTATGCCGAAGGTTACCGCAAGTTAAATGGCTTTGTTGACGCACTTGTTGGGCATTATGAGGTCAGTGACGGGGACGACGCAATGTATGACCATTTCGAATGGCACGATTATTTGGATATAAAACCGTTTCCAGAAGATTTTGATTAGTAGCCCTTTGCCCAAGAGTTTTATATCGCAGTTTTACCGTTTTACACAAATATTCGACATTTATCGTTAACTATGTTATTACCTAAATCTAAGTCGTCATTTATATATTATTATCATGTTGAACTTTAGTTTGCTTTATAGTAGTAATGACATTTAGTATGCTAGAAAGTATTAATTGAATAAGCTTATAATCGTTGAAGAATCGTAGTTTGTAATAGATAAAAATATTCTATTAATGCTTTAGTTAGATTTTGCATAATCCTTGATGTCCATGCATACTTTTATAATACTCATCTCACTTAATATCTGTACTTTACACGTTTTGGTGTTTGATAGTTTCGACAATGTAAATATTAATCATTTGGGTACTGATTGCTGATTTCATAAGCACCGATGTATAGGATGTGTGTAATTCCTTTGTCGGTAAAACGCATTTTTCTGTCATGCTTTAGAAAATAGTTTAGAATAGTAACGCATAGATGGTACACTACAGGTTTAATCGATGGAACATTATGTGATGATAGTCGTACGTACGTAGTAAATATTAAGCGATTGGGGTTTAAACTCAGGGGCTACATTAATATTAGAAATTAAAATTGCGTGATTTGTATGTTATAATAATTCTGGTAAAAGTTCCATGAACCAACAATAACAATAGTAATTAGAATTTATAATATGACACATTCATTAGTAAACCGCATTTTATCTCTTGTAGTATGTCGGTCACGGGGGAGTTATGATAGTCTGCTAGTACAAAATAAATAATTTGTAGAAGTAGTTATTTATAATTATAATAGGCAATAGTACAAAATAGTTTTCATAGATTTTTTGACAATTCCTGGACAATATTTTTGCTCCATTACCCAATAAATGAGACTTCAATTTACTCCAATCATGAATAAATAAATTACGATGTGTTCTATGCAATTGTGTTGTGTATATTGCGTATTGCTGTTTAAATGATTTAGTTGTAAATAATGAATAATCCATGTATGACCTGATACGGCATGATCTAGTTTTCACGAATTGAGCATGTCTCTATGATTTTTGTTTTTGTATTTCGTATTATTGCACAGGAAATCGAAAATTGGCCTTAAATGTTTGTGCAGAAGTAAATAATACAGAGATATATAGATAAGATTAGTCTTGTAAAAGTATGTGTCATCATAAGGTGCTCCAAATATTGATCATGTCATCAAGTAGCTTTATAGTAATCTCCATACAGCAAACCGTGGGCAACACATCAAGACACTAAACCACAAATCGCAGTTACTAGTGCCAATACTGACCGCATCAGAAAAAAGGAACTGGAATAATAGTTTAGGTTTTATATCATAGATTTTCTCTGTTTTATATTTGAGCGTTTTCAAACATACCTAGGCATAATTGAAGCGTACTTAAGTTTGGCCACTGAAAATGTATTTTAATACATGAATATTTATCGCTTATGATTCTATTTTCTCATAGTTATGTCATGTTAGCCACAAGAAGGAGTCTCTTTTCCATTACGTAACATAAGACATTTGTGCTAAATAGATTGACATTCACATCCACACTAACCAACTATCTGTATACGCATCCCTATACAACCCAACTTCGCAATTCTCAATATTATAGCTATAGGTATAGATTGCTATAAAATAGCGTAAGCGTTATTATTTCAATCGAATATTGTACACAAACTGTTTGCTTTTCATATCGCAGCATTCGCAGAGTGCAAAGATCAGAGATCTCGAAATTTTCATTGACAGTTAAATTCTATAACCCAAACATAACACATTCATCCACACCAAAAAGGCTGCACTATGAAAATTATAAATGGGATCATTGTGTATCTTGTGACACTTTCATTTGCACTGATATCGTTGTTAGCACCGATTTGTAATGCAGCAGACAGTAAAAAGCCTGAAATCATCACATTTCCAACATGCTGTTCATTGAATTTATCAAGCACAGGAAAATGCGAAAATATAAATACTGGCAAAATATATTCTTGGAAATTACCAAGTCATCTCATCTCTACACAAGTTTCTACTGAAATCAGGTAAAATTGACAATTAAACAAATCTTTTGCAATTTTCGAAACGATAAAACTTACTAAATATTAATTTCCTCCTCATATTCATAATATATCATTTTCTAGTTGATATACAATTATTTGCTATGGTATAATAATTAAATAGCACCTACCTACAATTATTATGGCATGATCTTAATTATTAAAAGTGCACAAAAGTGTCAGGTTGCGACTTGCGACTACTAAAAATTTGTCTACGCATCTGTTCGGGAGCATAAACGAAATTTCTTCGAAACTAATAAATCTTACCTGATAATAATATGTACCTATTAATTCATTTTTTGGAAATGGTTTATTTTCAGACTTCAGTACAAAGTTTCAGAATGCAAAAATCAAGGGAACATCGTTGTGCTTCCATTAGAAAATCTGTTAGGCAAAGAAATTTCTTCTCCTGAACATTTTTTACCAGATGGCTACTTAAAAATGGGCAATGAGTATTATCCGCGACAAGAGTACTGTATCAATGGGTAAATAAATTTATGTATATACCTACTCGCTTATCAATTGTCAATATTTACGACAGTTTCATGCAAAGTAGTAATACTATTTTTACTTCAGGACAACTGGCAATAAAACCGTCACCGAGTTGATACTCAAAGTGTGTGAGCCAAGTTGTGGGGAAAGGACCCCATGCATAAAGAAATGCTGCCATCCCCACCAACTCATGTCAGTGGGGCTTGTGCCAGGTTCAAGAGTCGGATGTGTTGACCGCGGACATCACGATCCCTATATACCAACCTTATACCGCAATTACGACACAAAATTGAGTGACAAGGAATCTCAAAATATATTTCCTCACTTTTCAAGATATAATCCGAAGTGGTCTTGCAACAAGACAATAATATTTACCCCATATGCAAAAACTATTGCAGAAGCGTATAAATATTATCGAGGTCAAGAAATTGATTGGAAAAATTACAGACTAACAAAGAATGGCTACGTAATGTACAGAACAACTTCGAGAGGGAAATGTAACAAAATATTTCACGCGGATGAAAATATGTGCTTTGATGGAGTAATTAACTACAGTGAAAATGCAACCAGATTTCGCAATGAAGAGGAGGAGACATTGTACGCTAATTGTGCTGTAGACGAGGCGCAGAAAAAAGGCGATTTTTCCGATATTTCTCCCGCTCCCGTATACGGCACTTTACTTTTGTCGTCTTCAATTTTTGCATTTCTCACTATTTTAGTATATCTGCTACTTTGGAAAAAGCAAAATTTCCGGGGGTGGATCATCGTATCTCAAGCACTTTCTTTATTTTTCACAAATATTTTCTTAGGAACTGGACATATTATTAAAATTAACTTTCACAGGGATATCCTTGATACTCCAGGATGTATTTTCGTTGGTAAAACTCCCTTTTACACCTTTCTGCAGTAATATTTTCCGAGAAAATACAGTTTTTCATGATCAAATCACTTGAACACTGAACTGAAGGAATGTTATGATTTATTTCTTAGGATATGCTACGCATTTCTTCTTTCTCTCAATGTTTTGTTGGATTACCG
>JABASI010004652.1:0-13657 GCA_019776505.1 Tomocerus nigrus | reverse complement strand
TATTGTTAGTCTTCGACGACTGCTACTACTCTAGTTACCTTAAGGAAATCTTTGTTATAACGAGAGTTTATTTGTTATAGTAGGAATGCCATCATAGGACTACTGGTGTATGTACATAGTTTGTAAACAAATAGGAGATAGATATAGATAGATAGATAGAGTCTGGAAGTGATGTGATGTGAGCAAGAAGGAGGAACTGAAATGATTTACAGCTTGTACGTGAGCATAAATTGCTTGTACTTTGACAAAAGTTTATTTCGGTTAAGTCTCCTTCGCTTCGTTTGCTTTGCTTTAGCTTTCATTTCATTGCCTTCTCCTCCTCTCATCTCTGCCTTCTGTTCAGTATAACTTTAGTTGACTTAACTGCACACATAATAATATACAACGATCCTGATACAATGTCATGTAATGTCCATGGTAAACCTAAAGAACTTCGTTATGCCTCTCTGCTGCACAAGACAAGATACTGATACACACAATAGTAAATAAAAGAAATGCAAGTGACTTTAGGTAGGAGAGTCAGTGAGTAGTTATGGAAAATGGATCGGCTCGAAATCCACGGAATAATATCCAACGACTGAATATTGACGTAGGAAATGGAGAAGACGCGACTACAATTTTCTTATACGGCTAACTTCTGCTCCTATGCACTTCCTCTTTCTGCCTGCTCATCCGAATCGAAATGGGAATCCTTCTTTGACTTTTCCTTGCATTTTCCCTATTTTTCAATGTATTTACATGAGTGAGCATGATTTTATGTATTTACTACCTACTTATCGTTAGTTGTACATGAGAAATGGGAGTTTATTCATCTTCTATTACAATTGTTTGCTCAGAAAGTGCTCAATGTTAAATGTAGCGTTTAGCTTTCAAACATCTATCGGTTTTGTGGCTACAATTCAATGTAATGGCCATTATAAGAAAAGGATTGGCCGTGGTTTTGTTGAGGGAAATGGGAAGTCCTTGCCAGGCAATGACTTATGACCAATAGTGGGATACAACTTTTTTTCAAATAGGATTCTCTCCTTTCATAACGTGAGAACAAAGAGATAGTAACTAAAACCTTGTCAAAATTTAACCAAGATAAATTTATTTTATAATCACAATTTGCTTTGTAAATGATCGCCAGAAGATATTTGCTGAAAAAAAGGTTTTACTATGACTGCGTACGCGTACTCGCTGCAATACTTTATCATTCCTGGCGGTTCTAATTATGGCTTTGCTAAATCAGTCTGACAGACTAGAGCTAATTAATTTCCCTTAATTTAAACTTTATTTTTCTTGGCTGTTTGTAGTGTGCAGTGTACAGTGCCATAAAGAATAGAAGAGTTAATTTATATAATTCTACATACAGTAATGAATATCACACGGTAATTAATAGAAATTAACTTTGCCACCTTCAACTTGGCATAGTGCAGTTTAATATGATGCAGTCTAGCCTGAAGTTCAAACCAAACTTCCTTCCTTTTCCTACACAAAGCCTCAATGCTCTGCCTACCTGCACACTGTACACTCACTGTACACTCATCGATGTTCAGTCTGAGACTATAATCCTCATGCACTTTGCATTATATTGGTAGGTACTGATAAAAGAATAGATAATTATATTGCATTAGCTCTTCGTAGAAGTAATTAAGCTTCTCACATATAATTACATTCAGAAAAATTCTGACTTGATTAATTTTCATATCGTCAAATGCACATTTTCCTCTTGTAATTACTTCATGGAGATTCTATTATAAATACTTTGTGCTCACATTCGTGAGACATTTATTTGCCAAAGGAATCATATGAATACAGAGTGAGCCTGTGTTATTTACGGACATGAAATACAATACGCGGTTAATTTTCTTAAGTCTCCAATCTATTTACCTAAGCAAACGAGTTAGTTTTTTTTCCTCTGAAAATGGCCAACTGCTATGTTTGGAGTTTGGATGTCTGAATAGCATGTTAATAAAATAAGAGTACTAAGGTATTAAGTTGCAATAACAAAGCTCTGCCGCTATGCTAAGCGAAGGTATTTACAAAGTCGAAGTATATAAGGAGAGAGAGAGAGAGGACTGAGACGAGGGCAATAATATTCCTAAGTATTTATTAAGAACGTAGCATTAGCAATATTGCCAACAGTATAAAAACAAAGTTTATGTGATCCCTGATGAAAATTGATAAGGGAGAAATATATTATAATTACTAATTGCTCGTTATGAGCATAAAGGAGGAAGTTCTACTCACGTCAGGTTAATTAAGGACAAGGGTAGCGTACAACTTTGCCAGTACTCATTTCGAGCTTTATTGCACAGAAAAGTATAAATGTAACATTGTTGCCGCCTGGCTCGCTCAAAAAACTCTCTGTAGTAGTTTATTAACAACTCTTTATAGATATTATAAGGAGGCCTGTGTGTATGTACGTACGTGTCTGCCTCCGTAGCAAGGCATTTTGTCTAGTGAGGAACGGGTAAGTACGAGTAGGAATGTTTTATTGCATATCACTTTATGTCTGTATATGGCCGTGTAATGTTATAGTGGCTCTTGGCCATGCAATTTGTGAAAGAATAAGGGGCTCGTATAAAAGCTAATAATGTGCCACACAAAGAGAGCAACTTTCTTAAATATATGTAAACTTGGTAAAACTCATGATACATACGTAGTTATATACACATTGGTTAACTGCGTACAAGAACATAAACGTCTTGGCAGGCAGAGTCGCATCTACTTAGCTCGCAACACTCGCCCCACTCCAACCATCCTACATTTGTGTAGCCCCGCTAATTTAACTCGCAATTATTTAAGATGAATGCTTAAATTATTCAGTAATATGTATCAGCAACTGTGTCTCACAGCCAATAATATCGAAATTCCCCCATTGAAAAGAGAGAAGAGAGGCTTAGCTACACTTGAGTAGGTACTACTGTGCACCATTCCCTGTCCTCGGCGTAAATTTAGTTAGTTATCCCAAACTATGCACCTCACGTAGCCTAAATAAATTACTTTTAAATTACATTACATTTGCATTAGTTGCCTCGTCTGTGTCTCATTCCCTGCTAAATTATATCTACATTCAGTTCAGTGGATTCTCTCTCCGACGAGAGCACAGCCACTTGGTTGGTGACTAGCTTAGCTCTCCTAGCCACTCACTCTCATTCAGAAGTCTCTGTAGACGAGATTCAAATTGCTCCATGGTGCGCATTGCTGTATATTTTACTGTGTATTACATTACGTTAGATTACATTCATGTTTCCGACTGGATTGGGAAGGAAAGGAAGGGGTGCTATCCACACTCACACTAACTAAAACTAAGCTCCGACTCCGGACTATACAGATACGGAATCAGCAGCAGCAGCTCCTTCCTAGTTCCAGCCAGAGCCTCTCGCTCCGGCAATCCCTAGCTATGCACAGAACAGAAGAAGCCACGAAAAGAGAGGCTAGGAAACCAAAGCCAACAAGGGAGCTTTTCATAGCCAGCAAGAGCCGTAGCGTGAATTGCAAATTGCAAATGGTAAATGGAGAATGTCTGTCTAATCTCGGAAATTAGAATCGATAGAGGCGTTCCGTTGCCCGTTCCTTGCAATTTCAGACAATCAAATCAGTGCCAGACTGCCTTTACTGTGTACTATGCGGAGTTATGTATCCTACCCGTACCTATCCACCATGCCACTTAGTTTCACTACAAACTGCCTAAATACATACTAACCTATGCATCTCCACCTAAACAAATATCAGCCCTACCAACTCCGTTCCCTGCTTCTATAACCCTTTTAATGCCAAAGCCTCATACGAGTGCTGAGCGAGCTTCCTGCCCCTCATCTCCAACAAACTCAATGTCTCTACGAACCACAACAACGGGGAATAGCACACGAGATACTACAACACGCGGATTGAATACACACACCTATCTCTTCTTTTCAGCTCTTCATCTTATCATATCTCTCGTCCCTATCATTCCAGAGTTACTATTCACTATGCGCCTCTTTCTCTCCTCTCCTCATAAACATACCTATAAGTATCTTTAATCCGAAATCCAATCCACAGTACTGAAATACTGACGAAACGACGGCAATGAGTTCTTTAGTTAGTGGAATGGAAAGACAGGGCAATATTGCTTTTCTCAGAATGGATGCATGAAATAACCCCTGCCCTGTCTGTTAAAGGAAATTCTTATACGTACCTCAACTATAGTGCGTTCTATCTAACTATACAGCATTCGGCCGAATAGGTAGACCTTAATTCAGCTGTTTCCTCTATTTAGTTACATCATCTTATACTCCTACACAGGGTTACTATTAAGTTATTTAAAATACTGACTCTGATACAAATGAATTTCTGAAAAACATGACAGGCAGGATATTACATACAAAAATATACTGACAATACATTTTCTACTATTTCAGTTATGTATGATAATCACACTTTTTATTTTGAACATTCTTATAAGTTTAACGTTTTAGAATAATTATTGCAAAACTGTAATTTTTTTCAATGAGAGTTAAATAGGTTAAAATAAGGTATTTTGTTCAATTGAATGTTTCGACCAGTCACTTAAATAAAGCTAAATTCAAATTCAAATTCAAATTCCGGCTTTACTTCTACCACGTTTTTTTATGTAGAAAAAGTAAAGTTGGTCTATTGTCCGAAAATGCATTTTAAAGTTTTGAAATGCTTTCTCGGGAATGAAATTCTGAATTGAGCTGCCATTATTATGATCAACGCTAGTACAACTGCAATAATATTACTGTTTGAAATTGATGAACCCTTTATGGACGACGCTGTATGTTGGTTTGTTCACATGATATGATAGGCTCCTTCCTAAGTTCACATACTAATTTAAAAGTATATGCTAGAATGGATGATGCATAGGCGGCACAGACAAATAAATTAAATTCAAGCCAATTCCCATTGTGAATGGCTCCTCTCATGGCTGTAGATGAGAGTTTTATTCAATTTAATGTGGGCTTTAAAATCTTTCTCTTTGGCAATGGATTTATAGCCTTAATGTTCTCCTTCCCTATCCCTTCCCTTACAATTCACTTGTCTCTCTGCTTCTTTTCAACTTGCAATTGAAATAGAAAACAAATTGAATTAAATTTTTATGATGGCGCTTGCAGATGAATTTGAGAAAATTAATTTCCAGAAAAATAATCAGCTTTCCTTTATCTGCTCAGACACTAACACTAACACTACAGTTATTAAGCGAGACAGATTCTGTTTATTAAATTGCGACAAGTAGGAGTGGTGCAGACAGTAAAAAACGCAATAGACAAATAAATAAAATATTTAGCGAATGAGAAGTAGAATTATAATGGTATTACTATATGGCGATGGCGACAAGAGAGAGAGAGAGGCGAGAATTTAGTGGAGCCTGGATGGGAAAGATATTAGTGGAGGATTCCCTTAAGCTGTTGTGCAGGGCTGTGAGTGCAGTACCTCCTTAAGAACTAGTCAAGGATTAAGGCAAGCCCTTCACGGCATGGGTGCTCTGTATGAAGCCATTATGTGTAATTTCGTGGGTAAGAGGAGTGCAATGTGATGTGATGTAATGTAATGTTGTGTGTAAGTAATGTTCGTAAGGGGGTGCAATGAAAAATGTCGTTGAATTGCCTGAATAGCTGGAACAAGAGCCGAGCCGAGGGTTGGCTCTCTTTTCCCTGCCTGCCTGCCTCGACTCGCTATTGTTTCCTTTGGCTTGTCTCAACGAAGCGCAGTGAGCGGTGAGACTAAGTTCAGATCACTACAATCTCTCTTCAATTCAATTCAACTGATTTTGAGAAAGGGATATGGAGAAGATAGCTCCGTCCTCAACGCAAGAAAGATCCTTATATATTTATACTCATGATAATATAAATATAAATACATATATAGGGTTAAGACTTATTCTGAACATCCTTATTGTGTACACAAGGGCTATATTATTATGTGTAGAGAGAGAGAGAGGGAATGGCAAGATGTAGCCGACTCAGGTTCACATTCACATCCTATAATATCCGATGTAATCCACATAGCTATTCTCCTGCCTATCTAATATATCTTTGCCGTGGACCCCTGTGACTAAAGTACCCCATTGGAAATGTCACATAAATTAGAAAAAAGCTGTTCAGAAGCATAGCAGGCAGGCAAAGTCAGGATATTCGAGCAAGCCTGCCATGCTTTGAATCGGTGTGACTTGGCCTGGCTCAATTGCCTCAACTCCAGCTCAACTTCCATCACTACTATACTCACTCAGACGCACAAGATATAAATACTTGGAATAGCAATACCTTGGCCATATCTACACATTCATCCCTTCTCCTACTATTACTAACTACCAACCAACACAATAATAATCCTTTCGTATATGCATACACACGTAAGCGTAAGAAGAGCTTAAGGAACTGAATCAACTCTTTTCAAGCAAGTCAAGTCGAGCCAAGTCAATTCAAGGCAGTCAGACACACAATACATTCAAACTAATCATTGTAGCTATGTAATAGTAATAGTGTAGATATTAAACAAGCCTCCTGTACTGCACATTACTTTACAAACTATGAGAAAAAACCATGTTATTCTTATTTATGATATAGCCAAGAATATTATTAGGATATATATATCTAGACATCTTATATAAATAACTATACCCACCGATAAGATTAAACTCACTTTACATTTAGTCTAATAGCGATATAAGGAAGTCACAAAGGCTTGGCCCCTCTCTTAATATTCTCTTCGATGTTACATACTTTTAGAGTTAGAATATTTTTTTATATTCTCTACTAGGGATACACTGATATCTTCAGTAGTAGTGGATATTATAAGGTCATAATAACTATAGTTAGGTATTACTTAAAACATGCGTAGTTATTTCTTATCGTAGAAATAGTTCCACCTAAACTAACTGACTAACTGATTGTGATTATACAGTATGATGTTGTTATCTATGTAGCCTGATGGTTGTTAACTTATTGCTCGACTCACCTGAGGATAAGAGATCGTTGAGGATAGGTAAATGCATGCTAAATCACATGAGCCAATCCTTACTTTTACTTATTGTTATTAGGTAGGCAGTTTAGTTTCCAGTTACATCAAGCTATATATAATTCTGTGCTGTCCTGTAGTTGAATCTATGTATAAGTACTCCACAGGCAACATCGTTCGTCTTTTTCGTTATTACTTTTATTATATAATATTATTTAGAATGTAAGTACTACTTGATGGGACATTACTGCACGTGTGGATTGCACACAGATTTCAAAATGACTCACTTTCAGAATGCTAAAGATTCTTTCCCTGCCTCTTTATAGCTGTGCCTAGATCTATTGTCGTTGCGTTGCTGACATACGTAGACTAAATGAATGTCTACTAGCCATTTTAATCAACTATTATAGCCATGTACACATATTTGTAGCTTCTGTAGCATACTTCTGTAATATTATAACCTTGATATTTGCCATGAATTATGCAGTAAAATTAAAATGCAATGGTTACCTACGTAAAGATGGAATAAGTTAAGGATTTCTTTGAATCAAGATAGAATCAAGAGGGCTGATATCATCTTCACATATACTTATCATTTCTGTTATTCATGTCTTCATCATTTGATTAGTCATCTTCCTACGTGAGCATGACCAATTAAATTAAGTACTATGGTACTACAATGCAGATGATGCCAGAACAACTATAGTTATACTTTATAGTACTACTGGAGAATCCAGGAAAATGATCATCGTTAGAATTTGAAGAAGAATAAGGGATGTTAGGGAAGAGATGCAAGGAGCAAGGGTGGTAGTGGTGAAAACGGGAAAAATCGATAGAAGAAATCTGAAATTGGCAATTTGAATTCTTTGCACTCGATCAACTGTTATGAGTCTTTCGGGAGAGTTTTCCCCGCTCGTCTCCAGAATCCAAAGGAAAGTTAAGTAAAATATTTTCTGGCCTTTTACTCTACTGCTCAGTGTTCAGTGCACACTTCTCCATTGATACAGTAGTCGTTTTCTGTTTTTGGCGTAACGTATTGCCACTAGGCTGCTGCTGAGTTGGGAGGGAAGAAAGAATGTCTGCCTACTCAAGTACCGTTGTAGTAGGTACTCCTATTGCAATACATTACATTAGATTACATTACATTACAGAGCATTGCAGTGCATTGGAGGAGTAGACATTGGCAACGACGACGAGAGATATAGATCGGAGAGAGAGAGAGAGAAATAGGAAAAGGACTCTGACTAGATTGAAGTTATGCTGATATTGTATTGGCAAATTCGGAGAAAGAAGGTTCGGACTCGCCGTTCTAGCAACAGCCGTGTCTACCATCTACTTTTCCACTTACACAATACAATGTGATTTGATATTAGTGTGGAACTGCCGAGCCTCGGCTCACTCTGCACGTGTACAGAAAGGAAGTGCAGTTGCGAAGGAATGGAATAATGCTATCTAGAAGGATAGAAATCGGAAAGGAAAGTACACTACAGAGAGCTAAGGTAACATAACATAACATGCATTGAAATGGCACCTTTATCATAAGACCAAATGCCACTAGAATAAATTCCGACATCCCATGCACTGACTCCGTTACGTTTACGTTACCTAACATTACACTAGTTCCCGTTCACGAACATTCCTCTTTCCTTTTAACCATTTCCCTGATGGCTTCTATAGGACATACACTTTTCTCCTACTACAATCCCCACACACACAGCCCTCCCTATCTTCCTATACTATACTGCCACTCTCTCTCTCTCTCTCTCTCTCTCTCTCTCAAGCCACATTCAACATCACATAACATAACATTGCAATACCCATTTCATTTCATCCTCTACTCCACTCCACGCTACTTTCCTAAGGCAGTTGACTCTCATTCCACGACTGTCATGCCTCCAACTCCTGTCGTCCTCATCTAACGACTTCAAAATGGAAATCTGGGATGGGAAAACGCATGGGAATTGACTAATTTCAACTTCAGACTTAGATCTATACACAACTCCCTAGTACTCCTACACTTTCAGAGCCAAACCTTTTCTGACGGAATAAATATAACTAAGCCCTTCCATGTCAAACTCTTTGCTCATATAACCCTCCTTACTCCCATTACTCTGGCTACTCTCTGGCTCGTAATATTTATTGAATTATCGCTAATTTCTAAAAAAAATTATTTGCTCGTAGTTACTTCATCTCTTGCAATGACTTTTATACATAATATCATTTTAAAAGTCAAAGAATGAATGTAAATTGCAAGTCTTGACATCTTAGAGGAGTATTTATGTGACAAATTAAATTCTGCACCACTCATTCCGGGATAAATGTTGGCAAAAACATTTATTGCTACTAACAGTATGTCAAGTATAATATAGGATGTAAGAACTCAGAACTGAATTTAATGAAGGGACAGTTATGTACTGCATTAAGATCCGAGAAATAGATTTATAATGATGAAAAAGGAAGAAAAGGGAATCGGGCAATGATGAAAGAGAAGAAAACGCTTGAACCGGAAAATATAAATGGGTTTAGATGGATTTGCTGATAGATAGTGATGTGATACACATTCGGGGAAATGCTTAATGTATTGTAAAGTCTTTTGTTCTTTATGTCTCTACGAAGATGCAGCGACTATTGAACATTATGCGAATTCAAGTGTAAGATTCTAGGAGAAGAAACAGTCGGAGGATGCATGAAGTCGAAATGAAATCTACAAACGGCATCGTCTTGTGGAGATGGGAAACATCTAGGGTAGTTTAGTTACTATTGATATACGTACTAGCTCTGTTCAGACAATGTGATATTGTCTGTCTATGTCTGTTCATCTCCTACACACAGAAGTAGCATAGGAGATGAACAAGGAAGAGTATAGAGGAGAGTTCTAAGAAAACTGGGAATGAATGAGAACGGAGAGAAAAGGAAGATTGAAGATGAGGAGAGAGCTCGTAGTCTGGAAAATTGTAGTGAGCTGGAGTTGGTTCGAGAGCATTGCATTGAACATTGAAGCAATAAAGCATGGTGGGTTTGTGAAGCTTTTGGATTTCGGCCGGGTGCCAAATGGCAGCCATAGACATGAAATTTATGGTGAAGGCTATATCAGAAATCCGCATGCGAATGGCAAGTCAAGCTCTGGAGACCAAAAAGGCGAAAAAATATCGCTCTGAAATAACAATCCCTTTTCTGGACTATCTGTGCATGCTTTATCTTTTGGAATCTAATAATTCCCTCTACAGAAAATCTTTTTCATCATTGACAATCTCTCCAATCTCACATTTAAATAACCAGAAGTCCGTTTTACAATTTATATAGTACTGAGCAATTGATAGTGTGTACTTTTATTTGTAATATCTAATTAAATAGAAGTATGCCCTAATTAATTCTTGCGTTTGATTTTTTTAGTTAGCCTTATACTAATATTTAATAAGCTCATGTTTATAATAATATTATTTATTATGTGAACAAAATATCCTTCCTAGAATCATGGTATGGCTAGGAAAAATGTTGATATGCTCATATCAACTATAAAATCTGCTATTTGACATTTAATCCGTTTTCAGTAAACGTTGATACATATTTTTAGTCTATAGAAGTTTTTACTCTACACAAAGATGAAATAAGACATGACATCATAGGAAAAGCATTCCCTTAAAATGATTTACAGTGGGCATTGGACTGGAACTAATAGAAGTCTGTTCAAGAGAAGATATGGAATGTCTACAGCCTATTATTCTTCTGCATAATATCTTCACACAAATCATCACCTTTCATGAAGTAAGGCTCCTTCCAAATCACCATCAGATGTTTGTAACATCTATACAAACGTCCATAGAGTATTATGACTGACACTCGTGACTTCATTCAATACGACACGTTCGTTTTGCTATAGAAAACTGGAGATATGCCTATTAGATATTATGCTGTCATGTAGGTAGGTGCCTTCTATTCAAGTGTGCACCTACTCCTTCTACTAATAGCTACGTTAAGATGACGAGAACACAACACAAAACACATAATTTAAAACATAAGTACAAGGTATGTAGTATAGTATGAACTGGTACGACAACGATTCAGTTCTACTTCATAATCCTGAATGACACCATATACAAGAACATAGAAAGTTAGTGTGCAGTGCATGTGAAATATTAAATTACCCTTCTACTCTAACTCAGATGAATGTGAAATGTGAGTTAGAGTGCTAGTTAGACTCTATTCTAGTATAGCTGTGTCATTCAGGACACAGCTCCAGTCGATTCAATATTTCGAACTTTTGAACTGACAGCCTTATTATACTGGAACTAATCCTAAAAATTACAAGGAACACCCGCCCGACAGATTTACTCTATTCCATTGTGGTCCTATTTCTAAGTAGACTCGTTATCCTCTTTTGCTTAGTTAGCGTCTCTTTTGGAAAAGAACATCAACAAAATAAAACTACTACGTAAGCGGATAAGTATTTTATAAATCTTGAGTCATATTCCTATTAATAACTGCTTACAGACACTAAAATCATAATTCCTGCAATAATAACAGTTTTCAATTGTATTACAGCAGAATATACTCGTATGTAGTAAAGTGAGATACAGAAGACCTCGACGAAACAATATGTACAGTATACGAAGGATATTATTTTGAAAATAATTACAATATATGCCAAAAAGATTTTTTTTTTGGATCGTAGGTACTTGTTGTATACGATTTTATAATCTTTAACTCTTTATAACTTGTATATATTGTAAGTATATTATTGTATTGTAAGCATTAGAAGCTGAGTGGTCTGTTGAATAAAGCAATAATAATAATTATCTCCAGCAATTGCAGATCATTTGGGGTTAATTTCTTAAAAAATGGCTCTCAGAGAAAAAGGATTGAAATTGTGGAACATTATTGTCCATTTTATTCAAACGACAGTGATAGAAAAGGGAATAATTTCCTCTCGATATACAATTTCTAAGCAATATGTACAGATTACATTCCTACAACAAATTAGTAAGTCATTTTGTGACTTTTCATCTTAAGGATGCTATGAAGGGCAGAATGTATTTGTCCCACTCTAATACAGCATCGTCATGCACATCAAACCAAATAAAATCAACCAGTCAATCTTATTCGACAACTGCTGGAATCAGTAGATCCTACCAGTTCTGGGACATGGCTATAACTCTGTTTGAGAATACCACCCTGTTAGAAAATGGGAGAGAAAACATTTTTAACTGGTTAGTGAAGATACTAGGTGGAGAGGAGCTAGAGTTATTTTGAAGATAGCAGGCAGGTGCAATGCAATGAAGACTGTAGACTCAATTTAGTTTTCAAAGTAAAGCCGATGGGGAATAAAAATTACATAATAGCCCTAACAGTTTAACAATTTCAGGTGTAAATTACAGGCTTACTCCGTTTTCCCAACCAATAAATTTGAATGGAAGACAATTTCATGTCTTACTTACCGACACTGTAATCTGTATTTACGCGTTAAGGTTTACTGCACTATGTGCACACAAACAAGTTATGTAATGTAGTACGTCTGTTTTTGGTTTCATCCTCATTTGGCCTTTTCCTATGCCTTGCCCTTAATATACTTTCTCAATTCGGGACTACAACTTGAGTCAGTCAGTGTACTAGTCCCTATATCTTAAAAGACGTAGGTACATTGACTAGGAAGAGCTGAAAGGAGCAAGTGAATATGAACTAACGGGATTATTTACCATAAAAGATCCGCCTCTATTTCTTACTTATCGTAAGGCTTGACTTTCCCATCCATAATCCATTCTATAGATTCCCTGGGCCAGTGCGGGAACGTAGCTAACTACAGTAACTGGTGATATAGTTTGTCTTTAATGGTTGAAGGGCTCTCCCAGTCTCCGCTCTCCGCGGCACTACGAGATATCTGAAAAGGTAACTCAAAGTTTACTAAGTTTTCGACGAAATTGTCTCACAAATTTCACCTCTCACTCTCTCTCCCGCGTCGTTTCCTCGTTGCGCAGCTCAACATCACATTCTATTACCCGCCGACTTTGTTCTCCTGTGCTAGGGAAATGTTTCAAGCTGTGCTCAGCCCTGTCTGCTCTGTACAATTGGAAAATAGTCTAGGCAATAAGTGCAATTGAGAGAGTTGGAAACTTCTGCGGTCGACATCTCTATCGTCGACGCGATTTATTTCTTTAATAATACCCCTCATTTATTTCTTTTGGGAATGGATATGGCACTGCCTTGCCACCAACTCATGGCACTGCCTAACTGTCTTATATAGACCATTACCTTAAATCCACTGCCTCCTAAAACACTACCACTATAAATTCCTCCCTTCCAATGGCTGCCCTTTACCCATTCCTCTTCAGAATAATCCCATTACACTTTATGGAAATAATCAGACATCCAGCACGAAATTCGAGCTTTCCAACAGCAAAATCCATTTTGAAAAAACATATCTTAAATTTTGGTTTAAGTGTAAGTCTAATGAACCTTGCATACCTGCACTTTTACCAGTGCATGGAATTTATTCCGGATTACTAATACTTAAACAAGAAAAGCTGACACAATCGAAAAAAATAGTCTAACAAAAATTTATAATTAGTAATCCTATCTTTCAGGTGTATTCCTACTTTTCATACTTTTCAGTTATTCTTGGACAAAGACAAAACTATAAGTGACTACGACTACGTATCACTACTACCAATAGTTCCGCTTTACCGTATTTCCCGTAAGTTGTATGTAATATGTCTGG
>JABASI010004651.1:0-13657 GCA_019776505.1 Tomocerus nigrus | reverse complement strand
TACCGTACGTAGCCCTATATCGACAATAAATAATGTCACGACTGCTGCTGTCCACGTGGAGATTGAGCAGCTTAACGTTACTTGCACTATTGCTATTACTTACTACTCAAGAGATAAAAGTCTCGCTCGTTTTTCCACTTGCTAGTGCCATGAAACAGCGAATGAAACAGCGCAGTGTATTCATACCATGTGAATAAAATGGATTCTAATCTAAAGTTAAGATCTTACAATTGACGACTCCAGACATTTTATGTTACCTATGTTTAGGGATAAAATATAAAAATAGAGTAATGCATTGAGTATCATGAATATTATGTCATTTAAAACTGCAGGTTTCGCTATCTTTGATTCAACGAGAGTATATTATGTGTATGTATTTAATAAAGAGCAGAAAAGGGGATTGAAGATTGAATGTGTGCATATGTGGAATTGTGTTGGAGAAGAAACTAAAATTTTGTTTTGCATTGCAGCTCCATACGAAGGTGGGATATGGAAAGTACGGGTTCATTTGCCAGAACACTATCCTTTCAAATCACCTTCGATCGGGTTTATGAACAAAGTGTATCATCCAAACATTGACGAGGTCTCGGGCACCGTTTGCCTTGACGTTATCAATCAGGCGTGGACCGCACTCTATGGTATGTCACGTCACGCTCTCACTCCGTGTTCCTATTCATTATCACATCTTACATAAGCCCAGGCCTTATTTCTAGTTGCCTAATTTAGAATTGCAAATAAGCATATCCATCTAACAAGACTCTTTGCTTTGCTTTGCTTCGTCCCTTTCCTTTCGCCACCTCACTCACACTCACACTCACACTCATCAGAGCAGAAGAGCCTAGCCACATATTATACAAAGATTAGATCCATATAGCTCTCCTTATAACTTATAGGATTAGCATAATAATATAACTACTGCTACAAATAAATACTCTCGCAATAATTTGCTGTACCTATTTACAATGTAAACAGTTACACTACGTACAGAGAATACTAAGGGCAGAGCTCAGAAACTATAAAAAGTTAGCGTAGGAGAGTTACATTATGATATTATTATAACAAGTTACTTAACTGCGGATATAGTGCTAAGAACGGAGTACAAAGTGCACGTAGTCGGAATACAGAGAGGCAGATAGATATACAGATGAAATGTTTTTGTGCATAGCGAATTGACAAATCAGCGTGGAGTGAGAGATATAATGTTGACATTGGCACAATTGAAAATAATAGGAGTTGAAGTGTTAGTTGCTTGCTGTGTGTGCTAGAAAGGAGATTGTACGTCTTAGCTTGGCTCTACGTACTTGCACTTCAACATTCTATTAAGCACTAGCTAAAATCATAACTTATTCATGAAAGTGACTAATTTGTAATTCTACACTTGCACAAATACATGCGATCACTAGGGACAGGGACTACCGACCGACTACCTACTCTGCTAATACACATCATATCTATTATATTATAGCTACTTATTATGAGATCCAAGAAGCAAAATCTCTACTCTTGTCCCTCCATTCTCTCTTCGTCACTTTATTATTGCCATCATATTCGATGCTACAATGTCATTGCAAACTTTAATGAGGCTAATTATCATAAAAATCCCATTTGAGCACTGAACAAACTTTGCATGCATTCATAACCAAATACTGACAGTTTCAGAGCTACATATCTATATCCACATTTTCCACATGTAACATCTAATCCTTTCATCTGTTTATGGAGAAACAGCCTTTACCTGTTCCCTATCATTTTGTTTTTCACAGGCAGCGTCTTAATTATCATCATCAATCCTTTCTATAGCAGTCGTAGCTTCAACACGAGTATGCATGTCCATTTTAAAAAAATTATGATTGCAGATTATAAACAGCTGGGGTCTTTTCTCCCTATTTAAATCCTAAAGCCAAGAACTGGTCTATGTTTATTGCGTGTAGCAACTACCTGGGCTGGGAAAGTTATATTGTACGAAAATCTCTTTTATTTATTTTTACAAGACTCGTCTTAAGTAATAACACAATATACTTTTGTAGTGTATATCGTAAATCTAGTAACTAGAGTGCCCTTTGGCACCCATGCCACATCATGCCATGATGCTAGTTCGTGCTAAGTTACAGTATCTAAATATACTCGGATCTTGAGCATCTCTTTTAGCAACATCCTATCTAGGTATGTTAATATGAACATCTCTCTCTCTCTCTCTCTCTGAGCTGTCGATGGCGGTATTAGCAATGAGATGGAGATTCCTTCTCTGGAAGCATTTCGTGTGCCTTAAAGATGCGTCTGAGTGAGAGATGTGTCGAAGGATCTGTTTTTACGCGCATGCAGTGGCTGGCTGGCTGTGCAGATTGAGCTGCTCCTGTTCGGATTGAGCGTGTGCATTTAATTGGCTGTCACTCTCATCTTCCCGTCCACCTGAGCTAAGTGCTCTTCAATAATCTCCGTCGACAATTTCTGTTTAATTTTTGGGATTAGGAAAAAGTAGAAATGAGGAAATGGGAGGAAGATGAGTCATCGAGTCGGGCTACGTACAACTCGTACAAGTAGAGCATAAGGAAGAGGAGCAAAGAGATATTGGCCATTGTGTGTGTGTGTGTGGCTGGAAGGAGGACAAGGCAAGGACTGAGAGAACTGTGTGGAAATTCTTGGACTTGACTCTACCTAGTAACGTCGTAGGCGTGTCTGTCTTCTGGATACTTATTGATTACTTTGTATAGGTTACTCTCTACGCACAGTACGCATGGAGGAAATGTATGGCAGATGCATCTGACTCCCTTAAAAACGAAATAGGTCGACGAATAATGGATCCAATAAACTTTCATGGGGAATTGTTCCACTTTCCCACTTGCACCCGATTGTCTCACTAACTACATGTATGTAACCTGGATATTGTGCGAACGCATGGCTAATGCTCTCTCGTCATTTCCATCTTCCCATCTTTCCTGTCCGCTCCACACCTTCCCACCTTACCATTTTCCAATACGCACGCACCACAGCCCCACTATTTACTCTCATCCATTCTTTAAACTTTCGGCAACTATTTTAAAAGGAACTTTCCAACTCATTTTGGCCAAATAACTCCTCCTGCGAAAAACAAATGTGAGAAATAATGCGGGCGATGTTAGCAGATTGAAGGGAAGGCTTTTCAACCATTTTGACAATTGTGTCCTGAAAGGATGTCATTTATGTAGTCGTAAATATGAAACGGAAATGTTGTAGCTAGCTCTTTTGTAATAAATGCCTTATTATTAGTTTCTCTTTCTCTACTCTCTTCGACTAGGTATCTATCTGTAAGTATAAAGTCGACAAAGGCACATATTATTTCTCCGACTTTAATATAACTATGTACAAGCATGCAGAATAAATATACACAGAGTTGAAAAACTAAAAAATGACTGATTCACTTTATAGTGCTGACTATATACTGTCTGTCTGAGTTGAGATAAGATAATTTCAGGAAGAAGTCTATAGTCCTCAGATCCAAGGCTAAGCAGGAGATTTTCCGAGTTTATTCAGTTGGAAGATGCGTCGAGGGAGGGAGGTAATATAAATTCCTGGCTCAATACTGTGAAAATACATAGAGATAACGCGACAATGGAGTTTAGGTACTTTAAAGTTAGAGTAAGTAGAATATTATTATAGAAGCAGTCTAGCAGTTCTTCTATCTAGAGAGTTAAATTTTGCATCTTACGAGGTTAGTTAGGTAGCTACTTACCATTAGTAAATTGACAGTAAGAGGCCATTAAAATATTCAAGAAAACATGTACAAAGTGAACAAAGAGTAATTGGCAGTGGATTATAGGTAGATTTGTGTAGGTACCTAAAAGTAGATGCATAGAGTTGAAGTCGGAGGAAATGGGAAAATTCCCTTAAGATGGTCAAAAAGAAGAAGAGAATAAAACTTTTTGTGTGTGTGTGACTATTCTGTCTGTGTAGGTAAAAGTATAAAGTTATATAAGGATGGTGGTAGGTAGCCCTGACATAAGCTAAAAGACTTTTCGTAAGGTAGGCCAAGTTGAAATCCTTTCTGGAAAGGAGGAGAGGCAGATGAGGCAGGCAGGGAAGTGAAGAAGAGTTCCTAAGTAGCAAATCCATTTATAATCATAGATAGAAGATAGAAAGTCTAAAAATGGACATTTCGTATAGGAGATGATGTGGAGCGAGTGTTGCGTTGGTTGAGCTAAAGAAGCCAAGCAGGCAGTGAGTGTTGGATCCAAAAGGTTCATTAAATATTGGATAGACATGGCTAGAGACATAAAATTCTGTTCCTCAGCTTCTTCTCTGGCAGGCAGAGCCGTGAAGGGAAGTCAGCTCATAATATTATTTCCGTAGAAGCCCAAGAAGCAGTCACTAAGTTTGTGTACGAGGGACATGCATGGCAATACGTGGAACAGGCAACTAACCGATTTCCAGCAGCAGCACTTCTTTCAGTTTCCTCAGTTGCATGTCGAGCAGAATATCTGTTTCTGGCCAGAGAGAACTACATACATAAAGCCACTAGGTATTACTGTGATATTACAATTTTCCAGCCCTTTTTCCTACTGGGTACAACCGCTTACTTGCTAGTGCTCCACTGTTCCTAGAATTTTCCTTGGCTTCATACGACCAACCAGCAATCCTTCTATCAATCTACAACATGATAAACCATGGTAAAAACGGCTGTAAAAAGCAGCGCTAAAGGAAGAATATAATTTGCATTTGATAAGATTTGAAACTTTTCAAAAAACATTGAAAAAATTTGAAACTTTGCAAAAAACATTGAAAAAAATTGGAACTTTTCAAAAAACATTGAAAAAAATTGTAACTTTGAAAAAGGATGTAAGAGTTTTTGATATCACCAAGACATGTAGCGGTTACGGGTTTTGATTTGACATCACCACACGTAGCGGTTACGCCGGTGAATTGCATCTACCATGTAATATACGCATTGTAAAAGGTTGATGGGTCATCCGACTACTATTGAACCGATTTTCTAATGAGGTCTGCGCTCGGACCCCCACCACTCAATTTGAATGAAATGTCTGAAGTCGTTAATGAGTTATCGCGCGACTGCGCGGACAGACAGACAGACCGGACACTTCCATAAATCAGCTCCCGCTGTTTAATAATAAGAATATGACTTTAGATTTGGATAAGGTTGCCTTGCGAGCAGACAGTACTTGTTCAGACATGGACACAGAATGAAAAGTTAGACATGACTGAAACTGAAATAGCGCACTGCTGCTGCTTCTACCTACCTCTGCCTCTGCTGGCTGTAGAAAAGTCTGGAACGGAACTGGAGTTTTAGAAACTGAAGGGATAAGAAAGGGAGTAGGAGATAATAAAATATGTTCTATATATGTAGACTCCCTTCAATAGCACCACTTCTCCACATACATAATTCACTTCCATTGGATTTTCTTTCATTATTACGTAATGCAGGAAAGGAAGGAATTGGAGCTGGCAGAGTCCTCCTTTCAGCTCCTCTTCTTCTCCTCGGCTGCATGATCATCCTTCATCCTACATTTCCACTATACACGCCACTCTTTTAACAATTATGCCTCAAACTCTCCAGACTGAAAGCCTTTGACGTATCTCCTCGCTAATGTTATTACCTTTTCAACTTGCATTGTTTCGGAATAGTTAGCTACCTGACAAACGATCCCTTCCAGCCACTAACTTTGCAAAGTGGCAAATAATGAGGAGCAGACTGGAAAGGGAATGGAAATTGTTAACATGACTCTTCTGTAGCCAATTTATCTACATACTACGAAATGTAAGTCAGGAAAATGAGAACATTATGACAGCTTTTATTTTTGACTTGTTAAGGTCACAGACTTTGAAGAAGCCCACTTTGACTTTTGACATTAGCTTCACCCTTAAGCAATCTGCTTGTATGCAAAACTTGCACTTGTACTCAATGCCAGACAAGCCATCTAATTCTAATCGACTGTTTATTAACGACACTATTTCAACGTGTACACTCTTGTCAATTAGAAAAGGAAGGAAATGGATTTTGCCGTGTGTGAAATGGGAAGGTCATTAAGCGAGCAATTAGCAATTACTAATTACTTCTTCCACTATAGAGAGGAGAAATGAGGGAGGCTTTTTATTTATGGGCCCAATAGAATACAAATGATAAAACTGCCCCAAATGATAATGCTAAAAATTTGTTAGAATTTGAGAAATTCCTGACTGAGGACATGAAGTCGTCACAATGGCTGAATTTTTTCTTTCCTTTTCAGTTAAACTTCAAAAGTTGGGATAGACAAAGTTCTTCAAAGATGTTCTTTGTTCTGCTATGCAGAAATAAAATAAATGAAATCTTATTGCTCTTGCAAAGTTTGACTCTGGTAGCGTTTTAGATTTCACTTGAAGGCTCAATGCAAGAGCAGGAGATATTGGCCAATGCTATAGAAGCGTAGAAAAGTTACAACTTAAAGGCTCCGTGCAGCAATCAATCATTTACGCTAGACTGGGCACTGGCCATTTCCAGCTCCACTTCCAGCCTTCCTCATGTTTATAAAATTACGAGGCGCAACTTAGACAGGACTCTCTGTGCTCATACGCTAAATAATTATTTTCTCAGAGCAGCGATGTGATTTGAACTATTTAATTGTCCTATAATTAAATCCTATTTTTCTATCGAAATTCCTCTATTTTTCCAAAGAGTTCCTGCGTACTGCAGCTGCATTATTCCATTGAAGTTTCAGTCTAAAAAAAGTAGGAAAAGGGCCAAGTCGGAGCTACACGACAGAGTTTTTAGTGGTATTATTGATTAGCACGTATGTATGTATATAGTTTAGTTTAGTGGCAGTGGAAGTCGTGGTCGTGTGGTTGTGATAGACGAGACTGTATTGAAATCCACCCGTCCGTGGCAATAGCATGAGCTGCTAAATTCTATTATCCATTAAAATCCATTTCCCCTTTCATTTCTGTTCAGTCGATTCCAGCTGGCGTCTACTCACATGCTTTCTCCATTGTCTCTAGCTCCCACATGTTCAGCATAACTGGACGACGACCTGAACCTTGATTTATTTTTATCATTGTTATTTCCCCTGAATAACTATTCTGTACTACTTTCAATATCCTCCTTCTAACTTAGACTTGTTTCCCATATTGAAAATTAAAGTAGGTACTAGCGTAGCTACCCACTGTCAGTCAGCCAGCACTAGTAAATAAATTAAAGGTGTGTTTATGTACCTACTCGGGCGGGAGGCATGCAAGGTCAACAACAACCGTTAATCATTTATTATCTACAACATATATTCTATTAGGTAAGTACAAAGCTAGGAGACTGCACTAGTGACCTACAATAATAACATTTCATAGACATCTGAGGAAAGTGTCTTAGCCATGTCGGAAATGCATTCATGTATTCATTTTTCAATTGAATGATTAATAAAGTTGAATAGCTAGGATACTACAATCATTTTGAAAGTAATGGAATACCTACGTTTCAAAGATTCCTGTAATAGTAATTCTCTGTTTCCTTGTTGCTCTATTTTGACATTAAGCAACATTTAAGTTGTGCAACAGAGATTTCATATTCTGAGTTATTTAATATTTTAAAAGCTACATATAATTTTTTTTGAGCACTAATCCAAAGAAGATAAAACGGAATTAGGTGTGCACAGTGTGCAGATGCACTTACACATTGGATTAAAATCGAGTGGGGATCGATAGGGTTAATAGAAACATTCGTCCAATGATTGTTTCAAATCAGACAGGAATAAATACCTAAGTAAGAAGTAGAATACTGTCCTGCCTTCCTTGCCACACTATACTTATCTCCACTTGCCTTTGTTTCATACAATATTCACATTATCACCATCCAGAGTCTCCAGGCAGCATTCATTTATGTCCAGGCATGCAGCTATGTACAAAGCTTCCATGATATACTTTTATTAATACCTCTCTAGTTAGCATGTCCTTAAGTTATTTGTGCTCTGCATCCCATAAACATTTCAATGAAACAAAGAGCTAGGATTTGAGACATAGGTCAACGGTAGTGGGATGGTTAGTTAGGCTCTCTGAGCCTTTATTGATTGTAATTGTGAGTGGCTTGCACGTATTTACAATACAATCCTACACCACTTGATACTGTTACTTGCTGCATGGGTTTAGTTCTGGTTGCTAGCTAATAGGATGGAAACTTGATAATTATTCTTGCTTTGTTTATCTGTGAGATTTGGAGCAAATTGTCTAGATAGCAGAGTACTTACTTACACTTATGGTTAGTTTACTAATTGCACAGTGCAGTGCGAGTAAGTGTCGACTCTTGATTCTTGATGTTATACCTACACACATTCTACCTTTTCCTTATTTATCATATGCCATGGCTACATTCATAATACTATTGCATTTGATACAGGGTTATTACTTGCTTGTTCCTTTTAGTTGGCGTACTTAGTTGGTGGTGGCTATTTAGGGCTTACCACAACAAGACAATAACGACAGCGACCTAAAATAAAGTTGATTTAGCATATTCATCTACTTACTTTTTTAGCTACTACAACTACTATATCGCGTTGTAGGAATATCATATGGACACGTCAACACTATATTATAGTCAATTTGGACATTTCTAATTTTATATTGTAATGCAGCCCTTTAAAAAAAACCTATATGGGTCAATGAATTTTTACCCAACATACTATATTAATAGTACGAGATAACAAACAGGAAAACTATCAGAGATGAATTACGACGAAACAAGTCACAACACTTGCAAATGTTTATCAACTTCGTCTAACACTTTATTGCGCACTAAATATTAAATTTCTGCATATTTTAATTAAATATTTGACACATAATCCTTTGCAAGGGGTTGTCATCTAGATCCTCCTCATATTTTCTAAATATACTCTAATTGGCAATGCTAGTAGAAAATTGCTACACAATTGCTACTATTAGGGACATATTTAGTATCGTTTCATGCTACAGCTGGCTACTTACAAATTATGTTAAAGCTAGCTTGCTGCACAATTAAAATCTGTAATGCATTAGCGTTGACACTTGAATAGTAGTCGTTAATATTTAATATTAAATTTCTTTAAAAAAATCTATTTATTACCCTGAGGAAAAGCACATGGGCACAGGGATTTGTATAGCCAGTTGATTTAAGTGCCGAGCATGAACATTCATTTCACAGGATTTAACATGCATTTATAGGGTATACTAATATTTTGCCTACTCGTAGACAATAACGTCTACTACGTATTTACTTGGAAGTCAGAAGGGGTTATAGGGCAACATTAACAAATGAACAATATTTGGCCGATTCCGTTTTCTCTCGTGCACGTAGAGATAATGCGGAATGAAATAGAATTGGTTAACTGTATGTTGTGGCAGCTACTGTTGTGGTGTAGATTTGTTCATAATAATGAGTTAATTGCTAAGCACGGACATTTCCCTGCGTCAATTCGAATCCAGTCGACTCGAGTCACACTCCTTTTCCTCTATCAAAACTCTGTCTGTCTAATCGTCGAACCTTTAACGCTGTACGTATTAAACTATAGCTCCACTACTGCAAATAATGCGCACACAAACAAATTTCAAACGAGAGAAACGAAGGAAATGAAACGACCACAAGAACATAGACTTGTGTCTGTGTGTGTGTGTGTGTGTGTGCACCTTGCCAATTCTACGCAATTCTACGCAATAGCACTACTAGCTATGTACATTTTAATACGGACGGACGTGTATTGCAGCCGAAGGAAGCCAAACACATTTATGAATTCCCTCCCAGTCATGCTAGGATACGATAGAGCTGGTTTTGCACACACCATTTGCCTTAATACTAGCCCTAGAGAAGTATGTAGGTAGTGGTAGTAAGTAGCTGCCTATAATTTATGCCTGACTCTTTGCATAGGTTAAAGTTAAAGGTGTTAAACTTGTGTTTTGAAGGCTTATAGTATTATAGTGAGTCTAGCTAATGTGCATACATGCATGGCCGTAATTATTAGAGCTGCTACCACTAAGTTGTAATGAGTTCATTTGAATCTGGTGGAATAAGTACAAATAAAATCAAGAAGAGCACCTGCTTTTAATTCTCTTCCTAACAGCTTTTTTATTGAATTTGATTGGGAGCCTTCAGTTGCACTGCATAGCATGATCCCGTCATACCGTATATACAGTAGAATCCATCCTATAAGGACAACCTCGGGCACCCAACTAGAAATAGTAAAACTCGATCCTCTTGCAAAATCAAAAATCAAAACTAATCAAAAGACACCTGCAACACTGAGCATTTCAATGGCTTTACTCAAAAACAATTAGCTACCTACTGGCTGACACTATGACCATGACCAAATGGAATTAAACCTGTGCCATACCATAACACATCGATTTTGCAAAGTTTGGCAAATCGCATTAATTCGCACTAACTAATTAGTACCTAGCATAATTTTTATTAGGGTCGGGGAAGTCAGTCGTCTGACTTTTTATTTAACTTTTCTGAACTGAAAATTGGCTTTCAATAATTTATATCCAGTATGTTTCCTACTTGTCTTGCAAATGGACAAAAAATCTACTTAATTATTTAAACATTCGTTTTTAGATCTGCTAAAGCAGAACGAAGTGATGCATCTGTTTAAGATGCACTTGTTGTAACTGATATATAAGTACATCTACTGTACTACACACAGACTCTTTTACTCTGACGTGCTGAAGGGGAAAAGCTCAAAAATATTCTGTAAAATCAAAGTAGAGAGTTAATTGTTGCTCATATTATACAATAGCTACTCAAAGAACAACAACGCCATTCTTTGATACTGTAATTACCGTTTCTTTTCTCCGCTTTTGCTAATAATTGCAGAATAGTGTAACATGGCAATGTTTTATGCACACACGTTAGCTATAGCTACTACACCACGATTTTGTGATTATTACCTAAGTATACATTCTATCACGCGATATAGTTATTGTAGAATGGCTTTAATGCCCTCCTCGCTTCTAGGTTGAATAGACAGATAATTTATATAAGCACCTAAGTAGTTAAGTAAATAATAGTACATCATCATTGTATCTTTTTAAGAAAAAACTCCTTTGATCTAAACAGATGTGTTGATAGTAGCAGATTTATTTGTCAAACAAGTACGTCAGTACGTCAGGTGCAAACTTAAAAGCACGCAAAATGCAGATGAGCAAGTAAAATTAATCAGAGAAAGATCACTAAGTTCTAAATCATAATACTTTTGGATCTGATGCACTTTTTATTTGCATAGCATATACAAAATGCTACTTATTTCTCGTTTGTTCTCAAAGACAGATAAAATATTTTAATACTTGCTACCTACACTGGAATCATACAAGATTTCGTGAATTCGGGGCTTTCATATGCGGTAGCATGATTAAAAAACATTTCTCGGAATAGCTTAGTACTGAATTACATTTTTAATTGGTACAATATTGAATCTTCAAAGCAGCATGTATGCCGTTCTAGTAATAGTTCAATTTTAATGCCTAATTATTGAATTATTAGTAGGGGATATCTCAAACAGGGAACAGACAGATAATTAAAGGATAAAAAATGAAAAAATTTAATATAAGGAAATGAAAATGATATGTTTATGTAATTAGTAGATATTTAGTTGGTTCTGTGTTAGTGTAACGTTGATTTTGTAAAGTCAGTCAATTAATAAGTGGCTAGTGATAATAAGGGGATCAATGACCAGAGCATTTCCATCAAAAATTAAGTGTGTACATATTAGCATTACAGTTCAGGAGAGTGATGTTATATATTATGACTGAACTCACTGAACTATTCATTTGTGCACCTACCTATACAGGATAGTAAATATTGTTATAAAAAACTGACTGGTACTCGATTACTTTGGCTAGTAGCATTTATTAGCATGGACGAGATTGACGAGAAGTATGAGACGAGACCTTTGGCAATGGGTTGCCTTTCGGTTCACTTGATTATCTCTTTCTCTCCACTCAACTACTGAAATGTTATTGATAATGTTATTACGTAGCCAAGTAAAATCTAATGGTTAGTGTGATGCCTTTTTAATCTGTGTTATCTCCTTTGAATTGGGCATCAAATTCCTTCTGTTACTTCATCTGTTGTTCAAAGCAGAAGAGTTAGCGGATATAAAGAAGTCGAGAGTGTTGCGGCCATTGGATTTGGCCTTTTCTGCTCTGAAGATTAGCTGTCGTCATTGTTTACATCAGTCACTTCTCGCTTTTTATTGCCATGTTGGTTATTTATCTGTTGACGAGGAAAAGGGATTTTAGTGGTGAATGGATTTATATGCAAAGTTGAGAAACGAAGGAAATATTCCTTGGAACATCCTTCATTTCAATAGTTATTTTATGGTTGTGAATGATCATTTGTTTGTCATCGTGCATCCGCAGCTGCTAGGCATAGTAATCTACAGGCATGAACCTCGTTGTCGTTATAAAATATTATTATTACATTAGCTTAGCTATTTAAATGGTTCATATGATACATTATTAGTGTATATCAATGTTTTCCTCACTGGAACTATAATGGTGTCTACTCATTACTTATTTGTGTGTTTTGGAAGCTAGCTGACATTTGCATAGATATAATAATATGGTTATTAATGCGTCGAAAGCACGAAGCTGTAGTAAGCATGGGCACAGAAAGCACGAAATGTATGTAGTTTATGGCATCAGCTATTAATTTGAATCCACTAAGTATAAACATAATTATGGCTAAACATTTGTGTAATTTAATGTGGGCTTCGACTCTAACCATAACTTTAAATATTAATTTGCTCTCTAACTACGTTGACAATTTTGTGTGGATGTAATGTAGGTAGTATGTGCTAGTATGGGCATTTTAGGTATGATATTCATATATGAATTAGTGAATTAGCATAACTGTATTAAATTCAAAATAGGATTCATGAGTAGGGAACTGAAATTATCCAAAAGTAAAAAATGTACAAACAGCCGTTCGGTCGTTAACATTCATTCAAAACAACTGCTGATCAAGTCAAAACAAGTTCAATCAAATGCATTTATTGCGGTTTAGCTTGGGCATTAGGCAGGCATCCTACACTTTGCTCTCATATTTTCAATGTTTCAACATTCAATCCCCAAGTGCACCTTGTATTCTACTTCTACTCTGTGAAATGCAATCCAGCCAATACAGAAATACGCAGTTAGCAAGATAGGCCAATGAATTCACCTTATACATATGTATGCCTACATTCTTTGAATCTATTGCATAACATCACACTATCACATTATTATTTTTGAGTCAACAAACTCCTCGCCAGGCTTCAATTATGCTACAACTTGCTGCCGTATTACAAAATTACCTCGATGACACTCAATCCTACAAACATTACATTTTTTCGAATGAATTCCGTACACTGGCTATCATTTTATGTTATGAATAGTTCACAGATTAGGTATGCTTAATTTACTTTTGCAAATATTTAATGTGTTTGTAATCAAATAATATTTGCCATTTACTTATCAGTGGTGAAATGCTCTTGTTGATGTAGCAGTAAAGCCCAGTATACCAGGTACAAATGTTATGGCTGTAGTTACTCTGACTGGAATCCGGTTTATGAACGTGCATAAACCAAATATTGCAGGAAATACATTAAGGTTGGCATGACTAGATGAAACCAGTTTCTGGGTTTTTTCAAACTTTCGCGCATAACTTGATAAATAAGAAATAGAATTAACCAAAGTTAAC
>JABASI010004650.1:0-13660 GCA_019776505.1 Tomocerus nigrus | reverse complement strand
CGAGAAAGTTAACGTTACCCGATTGAAATCAAATAATGCATGTTTTCCTATAATTTCCTAATAATGTTGTCCGTGTGTATGCAGTGTGAATAAGTATAATATTACATAAAGTTTGATCGGGGACGTGGCAAAAGGCAGCAGGCAGAGTAATAAAACCCGGTGGTTAGTCGTCGTGTTTAGTTAAAAGTGCCAAGAAACCATTGACGTCATCAAGTAGTAGCTGTTGTAAATAATATTGAACAGCAGTTAAAAAATTGAGAAAGACAGGATCAGGACAGGACAGAAGTCGGCTCTTATCCTCAGAGTAGTTTACATAACACATAAGTCTTGTGAGAAAATCTTTATTTTTATATCTCTTTATCTTTTGGGTTCAGTTCGAGTGAATTCTAAGAAGTCGAGTGGGCTCTACCAAGGAAGTAACAACTTGCCAATTTTTTTTCTCTTGCTCAGAAATGATTCTTCGTTTCATCGCCTCATTACACTGTAAGCGTTAATGTGAGAAAAGTCTTCGGAAGCATGTGCTCATAGTAGGTGTTAGGAAATGGCAATTTTTATGATGAAGTAATTATCTTGTAACAAGAAAATTGGTTAGTTCTGATTGTCCTTCTCATGAATTTAACACTAGCCACTAACACTAACAAAATCATAACAAAAATTTTTGGAATCCCGACCTTTACGCATCTAATTCAATAGATTTTGTGGAGTAGGAATATCTGCAGCATGATTAGCGAGTAATACCTAAAACCATTTTGAGGTAATAACAACAACGGCTTCACAATTGTGACCGTTTGCGTTTTGCACAGTTTTCTTAACAATAGCTTTCCAAATGAGAACAATAATGTGAATTAAGAAAATAACATGTTATTATATGCAGTGCAGATGTGAACAAAGTAGAAGATAATGTTATTAGGCCAAGAAACTTATTTGTGTTTACATTTTGTACTGATTACTATCTTATGCATACAAAGTTTGTAGAACGTGAAGAAAGCATCAACAATTTTGACAGATGTGTGGATCTGTGTGTATCGTCGAACGGATGGATGGACGGATTGACTGAGATTAATAAGCTTTCTATCACAATGTGAAATTGTAGTTAGTGAGTATATATCATACACACTTCGTTTCTTTCTCTCGCCTTGCAATTACCAACTGGTTTCCTAGAACGAGAAACACAAGAACAGCTCTGACGTCCGAACTTCGGGCTTTTTCCCTATGTCATGACTTTTTACTTTCCTGTTGCATGTCTACACGATCAGTACATGGAGTCTATATGAAAGGAGGAAAGTGTGAGATGGAATAGAGCTACAGCTACAACGTGTGTAAAAATGAAAGAGCTACGTGTTCTCTAGTAGTTACAAGATAACCTAAGCATGTTTCTTGTTAAAAATCCTCCGAAATCACCGAATAGTGTTGCATCGTATCCGTATGTATCCGTATGTTGCTGCTGCTACTCTGCTACTGTGTAGTTGGGGAGCATAATGACTTCATCGCCTCTTCTCCTCCTCATTTCAACTGTGCGTAACCTTTGTAAATGTTGCCAATAATTTCTTGGCGTTAGGTTCGTCGTTCGTGTGAGCAAACTGTATAAAACTAAGTCCCCGACCAGAGACTGTTTCAGTTCAACTCAGACTTTCAGCAGAGAGTGACTAGATAACTAAAAGAACACAGTAACCCAAAGAAATCTAACAAAACCTCCTCCTACACTAAACACACACTCAAAAAAGATAAAAGTTTACTACACAAAGTGTTACAGAAATAAACGTGATTGCATATTGCACTCAAGACGGTGACTAAACTACAAAGACAGAAAGTCAATTATCACTAAATCTCAAGAAATTGCTACTGTTATCTACGACGTTGTGAGTTATAAGTCAATTTCAGCCATTTACGAAGTGAATTTCGGATTGCAGTTTTGTGAACTATCGTAATCTGGTAAGAAAACTTTCCTTTTACTAAAAATATCTTTATTTACCTCAGTGCACCATAATATAGTTTCTTTTCATTTATTTTTCCTTCATATTCATTTTAAATTACAATTTCCGGTAAAATTTTCTCACACTTTTGAAAGTTTTGCATTTTTTTAATGGGAATAGTTTTTGTAAGTTATGCGGATGCACAATAATTGCATTTCAAAGATTGGTAGAAAGTTTTTGCCTTGAAAGTGCAGTAGACTAAAACAATTTGTACCTTTTCAGGAACGGTAAAAGAATAGAAGAGCTGACATAAACTCCAAGAAAATGGGTCTTCGTGAAATACCCCGACAGTACGAAAGCACACAGCTGCTGCTTCGAAAAGAAACCCCGAAGAGTTTACTCGACAACACAAAAGTACTTTCTCTTCAAGAAGTAAACATAGAGAAGGAGTTTGATATTGTGAAGACACTATCTGAAGGATGTTTCTCAAAAGTTCTACTAGCGAGACAAAACGGAGACAGGATGGTATTGAAGGCAATTCACTGTGAGGCAACTTCCGCCGAAGACTTCAGTCGGGAATTGAACTACAATTATTTCCTGAGTCCTCATCCAAATATCGTAACTTCCTACAACGTGGCATTCATGTGGGACAACTGTTTCATTTACGTCCAAGAATACGCACCCTTTGGCGATTTGTCTCGCTTTATTAAAAAGGGAGGACTTCCTGAAAGCCAAGTAAAATCAATGGCAACCCAAGTTTGTTCTGCAGTCGAGTTCATTCACAGCTTCCATCTGGTTCACAGAGACTTACGACCAGAAAATATTCTCGTATTCCGCAAAGATTTATCTTTGATCAAGCTCTGTGATTTCGGCTACACCCGGCCTCAAGGAACTCTCCTCACCAAATCAACTCAAAATCAATCCTGGGCTAATTTCTCACCACCGGAAATTGCGGAAATTCTTCTTCAAGAGAAATATTATTGCTACCCTTCAGCTGATGTGTGGCAAGTTGGAATGATTCTCATCAGCTGCCTTACAGGGGGAGCCCCTTGGGGATGTGCAGATATCACAGATCCTGTCTACAGTCAATACACTGAATGGCTCAAGAGAAAGACTTTAAGAATTCCCGAACAATTCCAGCTGTTCACATCCCGATTCTTAAGACTCCTTAAGAGAATTTTGGAGCCCAAATCTACAAAGAGATACAAGATTCAAGAGATTGCAAAATATATCAACGATGACTGGCTTATCAAAGGCTCCGTAGCTATTGCTTCTAGAAGGACCTCAGTTGAAAGACACGAATCAAATGCGACATCCAGGTCGGGACACAGACAACGATACTACACCAAGAAAAGGTCCACCAGATCCCTGGCTTTGGACAATGAAATCGAATCAGAGTCTCAGACTGTTGCCGAACGAGTTGGAAAATGGATTGACACGAGTGTACTCCAAGTGCCGGCGTAGAAATTCTAAATAAAATTAACTACTGCTTTCATTCTAGTTAAATAGGCTTCAATATTACTGTATTTAACTAGAATTAAATATCATTACCAAAATAATTTTGTATTTTCTGATGCTCAAATGTATAATACTTTACCACAAACCCAAATACTGCACTGTAATGTCTAAATAAATGCTAGATACTACGATACTAGTCATATGTACTGCTAGTATAAGTCTGTAAATAGTATTATTAATGCTCATAAAATGTATTTAGCATAAAAGTATGTAAGAGATGTTTTGTATAATGAGATGAAAAGTAAGTTTGTCTATAATAAAATGTTAAGACTTGGATGAATGCACAAATATCGCAACAAAACCGTTATTAAAACATCATGCATAAAACGGCAGTCTTTCTCTCACCTTCCGGAAAAAGTTAGATTATATCATTAAACCCCATATTTAAGGACTGGTCATAAAAAATTGTAAAAAGTCAAGTTGATGCACTTAGGCAAGGCAGTTTGGAGATAAGCTGTATTTAAATAACTATCATTAACAGCAAAATTACAAGTTTTCAAAGCATGTTAATTTATTTGACAGAACTTTTCCTGTAATTTTAATGAGGATTATGTTCTTCCATATGTCCACTACGAATCACTCTGATAAAAGAGCTGAGAAGTGTGCCACTGTCAACAGTGTCAGAATTGAGAAAGAGATTACTACACAGACATACTACTACAGACATACTACAGATTTGCATTTAAATTATACAAACTTAAACACCCATTACGTGTTGCTACAGCTTAAACTAGATGAAAGCAAAATCTGCAATCTGCTATTAAGCAATATCGACCACCAAGTAAAGTCGTAAAGTAAATCCACGTTCACTTTGATTTGTCCTTTCTTTATGGATATCAGTTTTCTACACGCGTCTATGACGTGAACTTGACATTTTCTCCTCACTTTCTAATCTCATTGATTTTCAATGAAAGTATTCGTTATAATTAACTTCCCTAGCTGTCGTTAGTCTGCCAAAATAAACCCAAGCTATGCATATCAACAATCCACTAATTCATGTTGGGCTAGACAACTAGGTTTAATGACGGTAGACCGCAGTTAAGATTAATAACAATTTCCATGCTTTCTGAATCTTTAGAGCTTTATAGTATCGACCTGTTTATAGTGCTTTCTTAGCCACAGTTAACAGCACAGTCTGATGGGTTTTCTGCATCTAGTCAATAAATGCGGATGCTTACAAGCTATGCAAAGTATCGTTTACTATAAATAGTGTTAACAAACCAGAGAAGTCTTCCATTTTCACACAAGGCATCCGTAGTAGTCTCACACTCTGCAGTTTACATTTTGTCTTTCTTTGCTAGAGCTGAAGCCATAAAATACAATTAGCATCGCGAAGAAAAGCAACATAAATTACTCTTGTTGCACATACCCAACTCTTGAATGCATCAACGCTTGCAAATCGTTGCTATATCCGTCAATATTAAATACAAGCTATGGTATATATGGTAATACGTGCATGTGCTTCAAAGATGCTATGACTGGAAACAATAAGTCACCGAGTCTGAAATCAAATATGGGTTAGGCTAAATCTAAATCTCTTAGATTTTCCAATCCTGAGTATATTATATTTATATTATATTTGTAGTTAACATTTAAAAGAGTTATTATATCTTCGGTACATGGACTAATATCATAATTTTGAACTCACCCAAAAACAAAAAGACGCTCAGCTTATATTATAAGTCCCTGGCCGATATGCTGACATCGGAATAAACTATAAACATTCATGTAACTAATAATGTAATTCTATTATATATTCGCACATACCTACATAACATGTGTGGTTTTGTTGGCCATCATTATGCATGCATTAAATAAATCCCTCCGTCATTTGTGTTTTCTAAAGAACATTAGGTTAGGTAACCACAACTATTAACGCTTATATTGGCAACTTTCGAAAGTTTTGGAAGGTATTTAATGGACGTTCATGTGTGGTATAGTGTGGCTGTTCTGTCTAAGCGACCCGAGAAGGGCTAAGATGCTTTATTCTTCTTAATACAATGTAGATTTGAAGAAGAGATGAAGTAAATTATACAGTCGCTATGAGTCGTGGTCTTAAAATCACAAAAAGAACTTTTCTAGGATCACACTCACACTTTCATGGGGACTAATGAGACTCATCTTCCTACTAGGCTACTCCGACATACCACACTTACAATCTTTAGCACTACACAGTTCTTTGGTCTAATTGACATTTTCAAACAGTGGCAGTACTCTAGCTAGTTATCCTACATGATAACAAACGTGTCACACGGATTTAAGCCAGGCTCCCTTCCGGTACTTTGCTAAGCGCATTTTGCTAAAAGTTTATTTGATTTTCTTTTGAAAAACTAATTTTGAGCTGGTCGTAAAAGGTTTCCTTAATCCTATACCACCACAATACAATTGATGTTCTGCAAGTTGTAACAAGTAGCAATTCTAGCAGTCTCCAGGAAAAACACATCGACATTCTTTTTTTCAAAATTTGGGTAACATAAAGTACAATTCAAAATATACAAATAAACACTAGCAACTGTAGCAGTAGGAGCTATACTATAAGTAGATTATATGTAAAGATGAAAAGGAGGAAAAGTCGAGATAAAACAGTCTCAGCCATGATGTTTCTTTACATAATAATAATAATAGGTATTATGGATGTATGAGGAGCGAGCATTGAGATGTGCAATGCAACAGAAAATAAGCTAGTAGTGTAGCTAACATAAATATGTAGAACATTTAAATCTCGCTTGAATACACAACCTACGTCAAACACAGAATAAACGTTGTAAATAATTCAGAGCAGAGTAGGAAAGTGAGAAAAGATAGGGGCATTAGAAAAGCAAAAGGAAGAAGTTAACGTAAACTTATATTAAACTGCAATTCGAATATGATTTGCTAAATTGTAGTAGTACACGACTCAGTATTGGTGGAGCAATTGTGAGTTGAGCTAGTGTCGGTAAGTAATAGACAGTTATTATAAACATCACAGACTTTGCTAGTACAGATATAATGTGGTAGGAAGATATGATTTGTATTGTGCCTGAAAATAGGAGACATTTCTGTATATTTGCTTTGGTGCTAATAAATGAAGTAATATAAAACGGAAAGTAAAGCTGCACAAACTGATACTACAGATATCGTGGGGAGCATAGGAAAAGCAGACTTTTGACTAGAATAGATTTTCATGGCAGACGATATGACAGCCATATGTTATGTTAGTGCTTCTTTGCATACTCCTTATACATTTGCATATTATGAACTATTTAGTGGGCTCTAACACATAGATAATGAAGGAAACCGAATGCAATCGTAGAACTCCCGCATGATCTGTTCTCTTCTCATCGGACACAACCGCACTGTCTGAGTGAGTCGAACATTTTTCGGATACTTTAGTTTACTTTGCATTTTACTTTTAACCTAAGCCAATCTAAAGTAAGTTAGCGAGTCGAGTGCCAGCCCAGCTCCTTCAGCACTGACTTAAAACCTATAAGTACACACTAAAGCCAGGTAATCTGACCAATTCACTTTTACTCTTCGCCTACATACACACGGATAATAATTACCTGCACTATTGTGAACCAACCAAGTGCTCTTACAATACGATCATTAATTACTCTTACATTAAAAACACAACATTAAAAATAAAGTCAAGAAGTTCACGAATCATCTGGAAATTTTGATTTTGAACACAACACTGCGTGAAAAATTCTATGTCCTTCGATTATTCGATGGTAGTAATTCATAACGGAACTCGTTTTTATCAGCAAACAAAAAGGTAATTGCTTATCATTAAGAATTTCATTAGAAGATTTAAAAATATAGTTCATACACTATTTGTCATTTAGTGTGAAAAGTGTCAATGCAAATAGAAATGCTAACCAGTATGTACAAGAATAAGTAGATATTAATTTGCATAAAACATTCTCACATTTTCAAACACGGAAAATGTTGTGTCATAAATGGTGCACGAAGGAAAGTACATGAAGTAGCCAGCCTATAGGTCAATTGGTGATGCAGTTGTAAAATTTGAAGATGTGTTTGCATTGCATGGTTTTTTGGTTTTCTAGGAATTGAGATGAGTACGAAAAAGAAATCGAAATCTCACTTGGAAGTTGATTTCGTTTCGGACACACGGTCTAGATGTGACAGTGTCTGCTCACAGAAGGATCCAGATCAAAGCAATCTGGTTACAATGAATCAATTGAATATCAACCTGGAAGAAGAATTTACGATTCTGAAAACGATATCAGAGGGTACATTTTCCAAGATCCTTTTGGGAAAAGAGAAAGCAGCGACAGGGAAAGGGGATAAAATGGTTTTGAAGGCAATCAACTACGAGACGACGAGTGCAGAAGACTTTAATCGCGAGATGTACTACAATTATTTCCTGAGTCCACATCCAAATGTCGTGACCTCCTATAACGTTTCATTCATTTGGGATAGCAATTTCGTCTACGTGCAAGAACACGCACCCCTAGGAGATTTATCCAGATTTATTCGACGAAATGGACTGGTAACAGAAACGCAAGTAAAGTCAATCGCCCAGCAGCTATGTTCTGCTCTGGAATTCATCCACGGATTGAATCTTGTACACCGAGATTTGATTTTGGAGAACATTCTCGTATTTCAGAAGGATCTATCTTTGATAAAGCTATGTGATTTTGCTTCTACTCGCCCGGAGCGAACGCTGGTGACAAAAACGAAGCAAGACTGGATTCCATTTCTTCCCCCGGAGATCTGCACTATATTACAGCAAGAAAAATATTATTGTTATCCTTCGTATGACGTGTGGCAAATTGGGATCATACTCGTTGTCTGTTTAACTGGCAGCGTTCCATGGAGGTCTGCAGACATCCTCACAGATCCAGAGTTCGGCCATTACTGCGACTGGCGAAAGAGAAAATGCATCAAAGTACCAGAATGCTTCGTCTATTTCACTAGCAGACTCGTCAGACTCCTCAAAAGATTGCTGGAGCCGAAGCCCTCTAAAAGGTGCAAAGTGCAGGAGATTAGAAAATACTTAAATGACGAGTGGATGACCAAAGGCACCGTCAGCTCCCCAAGCAGATCTTCTCTTGATAGAAAAGAGTCTTACTACAATAATGCTCATATAAACGCTTCCTCTCGCTCCAGTCAAAGACGAAGGAGTATCAGACCGCCGTCAAACACCGCCGCACCTTCTCCCTCCCCTTCCCAATATTCTAAACGCAGGTCCACCAACAGATCTACACGAACGCCTGCTTCTCCAGACAATAAAATTAATTCCGACGATAAACAATCGGATGACAAATCGCCAAAGGCTTAATTACATATCGCTTATATGTTCATTCTTAGGCATGTGTCCACTGTCCACGCGCACTGCACGGCTAACTACTATTGTCCTTTCATTTAAGCAGATGTATTTATACCTATGTATTTGTGTAAATTTCAATAATAATGGGATGGGGAAAAGTCTCCTTTCTTCCTTTCGCACTCTTACTTTGCTACTATAATGATAAGAAGATATCTGTATATAAGTTAGCTAGTTAAGTCATGACAATTTTACAGTTTAATTTGTTTAGAATGAACAATCTCTATTATAAGTAGATATTGTATAGGTATTATGTAAGTTATTAGCAGAAAATGCAATATATTGGTGGATATATACCTACTATATAACTTGGTGATTGCACCGTCATGAAATGAATGTATTTTCGTATTTATATCCCAATTAAATGTAAAAATCATTGTTTAAACTTTACAGTCTTTACATACACTAGCGACTCCTTATTTTTAACCTTTAGCTACGAAGGTGGCTCTGCGGTAAGAATGCAAAACTTTTTGGATTACCTATTACGATGTGGCATAAATTATTGTGCACTAACAATGTTACAGCTTGTAATTTATTGATGTGAAATGTATTTAAAGGCAAAATAAATAAATAATCAAGTTTGAAACGTAGAATTTCACCTAAATCTCATTGTTCGACCTTGGTCTGTTTTAGCATTGACACTGACTGATGTGGGATTAGTTACAGATAGTTCACAGCTCTACGTTCATTTGGGAGTTGGTGGGAGGCATTTGCATAAGTGTTGGATTAGTAGTATGTAGACAGATGTTTGAATCGCATTAATACATGTAGGTACCTGTGTAAGAGTAAGTATTATCATATGCAGTGGTATAAGAAAGAGATTCATAGCAGTTATACAGATGATGTGTAATGTGGTCGAGATAATATCATGTCACGGTGACATTACAAGGTACCTACTTACTTGGAATTGCTGCCTGATGAACAGATAAATAGAAAATAAAGCAACAAGTCATCGAGGAGCATCTTTGAGAAATATAAGCTGAGAAGTGATTTACGCAAGGGAGAATGAAACTACGTAAAGTACGATTATCAAGAGTAAATATTTTGACATTTTCTTGTCTTCGAGTTCTAGCATCTTGTAGTATCTATTTCTATTTTATGGCTTATCCCTAGTAGTCCGTACCATAATTTTCTACTTTATGTTTCTGTCCGTAAACAAAAGCACACTTCTCCTCCCTGATATTTGGTAAATATCATTGCAAACAGAATGACAGAAGATAAATATGTAATAAATACATTGTTTTGCTTCAATCTGTGAAAAATTGTAAAATTGGCTATAAGGGTGAAGGTCTTGTGATGAAACGCTCATAGCTGATGTCAAGCTGAAAACACGCAAAAGCAAACAGAATTATATTTTAGCACCATCGTTAGAACCTTTTTTAATTGGTAAACGTTTTTTTGATACTCATAAAAGGTGGAAAATAGTTACCACCACATGACCACATCTGGAATTATAATTAAATTCTGTTTAACACTCTTTTACAACCTCTTTAACTAGAAAAGTATTCAAAATTATGTTGTAAAGTTTTTAGTGTACGAATATGCAGAGATTAGTATTGATAACTTTTCCAAAATGAATACACAGATAAGTACAATTAAGTAACATTTGTTACAGCTAGGATGCAACCGCGTAGTTTAGTACGCCTAGTGTACTTAAGTATTAAATACAAAAACAAACAGTTGTAGAAATGAATTCCTATTAATAGGAATAGGACTGTAAACTAAAGGAACAATATTTATTGCATTTTCATGGCTATGAGTTTTCCTAAAAATACGATAAGTCTCTCAATGTATGAACATATTAAGACTTTTTGCAACTTGTTTATTTTTCTATAGACAAAACACATACCTAATACTGCTGTGTTGCTACATAGTATCGTACAAATGCCTATGGTCTCAATTTAAGTGGCTAATGTACAACGGAGATTTTGGCATGCAATTGGTTAAGACATCCTAATTCTTACATGAACTTTTCCTTATTGTTGCCACATCTTTAAATAGTCGTTTTAAGTGCAATATGGATTATGTGTAGTAATGCTTATTTTAAACCAAAGTTTGTCTACTACTATGTCTTACATAGTCACAACAGACTCAGACAGTCATTAAATGTTAAGTTTAGATATGAGCTATGCATTTAACACCGAGTGCTAAAAGCAACATGCGTGCCTGCCTGCAGTTACTCTAAATGGGTAAATTGGGAAAAGTGGTGATTTAGATAAATTGTTGAACTTGCTCTCTCGCTGAGACAGACAGCAATAAACTAGATACGAGTAATACTAGTAAGAGTAAAAATGGATTTTGTAATGTCAAGGGATCTTAGATTGATTGCTGTAGCATGTATTTCCATTTCGTATTGAACAAAACTCCATTGGACCCCCCTAATAGTGGATTCTAAGCTGAGATAACCGGAGAAAACCAGAATAGAATTATTATATCTGTCAGATTCAGTACTCACAACGGGCGCCTTGTCTTGTAATTGCGTGAAGTTACATTATCTTAACATGGACTCAACAAAAATGCTACAACGATGTTCTTTCACTCTAAATCAACAGAAAGCTATGCTGCGAATGCAATGACGTCTTTCCTATCATGTTCGCTGATAAAAGCTAAATTGATTTCCGAGTTAGGTTTCGATTTCGATTGTCAATCTGTACTTAATTGTATCCGTTTGGATAACAAGTTTGCATTTAATTGTTTGCATAAACGCGATTAACAAGATTAGCAACTCAGAGGATTGGAATAATGTACATCTTATGAATAGAAAGCTCAGAACAACTTTAAAGAATTATATTATGTAGACTACAATTTCCACAGATTCTCTATTCAAACTGAATCTACAGCATTTTCAAAAAAACTTATTTACATAGCACACTAAAATCGTCATTCATTTCGTTAATTTTTCTGCAAACCTACCATGTAGTTTCGTATAATATGTGCAATTCTTTTGTAAAACTTAAAACAACAACTATGAATGTTTTTTTTGCGAATTCAGAAAACTATTCCCTCACTACCTATTTTGAGTTGGAAAAAATGCAATGAAATCAACGGGTAAAAGCAAATCTATAGTAAAGGAAGATAACGACAGGTGAAAGTAATCCATTGACAAAATTTTGTTATTGCTCATTTAATACAATACTTTTGCGTATTGTTATGATAGTATGCTAGTCATTCTACATTTCAGTTGTGCAATGTTGCTGATAATAACTTTCAGTAAAACATGCTATTTTGTTTAGATTGGACTGAAAACTATTTTGGGGGAAAACAACGTATGTTTCGTTGCTTATTATTAGTTAACTCACTCGCTTTCACAATAGCACGCAGCAAAGTCGTGCATTGATTCATGATCATAACAAATACCAAACTCGATTTCCTAAGATCATAGGCACTCGTTCGAAAGCACGTGAAAAATGGCATACATCAAGCATACTTTTCTGTAACAAATCTAATAATATATCCGGTTCGAAAACAAATAGCTGCTAGGGTACGCCTTATTTTTATACTATTGATATAACTTTTTAACTTTCTTAACATTTTAGTTTTTATATTGCTATTGCAAAGTCAAATGGTTAACAATATTATCGTGTCTATCCCCTTTTGTAGTTTATCACAAGATAATAATATAAGTTTCAGTTAGAGAAAATGTTCCACTGAAGATTTACAAACAGCATGCCCACTTATTTACTTTTTTATATGACTAACGACTAATGATTAATCGTCATTAGTACATTTTGCATTTTGATATTATGATTTTACAATTTATGGGCAATTAGTGGATTGAACCATGCTGATTATTATGTTGAGTCCTTAGTTGGAGTTTGCAATTTGTAAACGAGCAGTTTGTCCTCATCCTAGTACCGTCTTAAATCAGCAATTAATGGTATTAGATATTTCGACGGATTGTAACAACACATTCATGCATATAAAATTTACAGAGCACATACTAGATGTATTTAGAGCTGTCACGTTTTCGTTAGGTAATCGGCACGTTGTTGTGCATGAAAATGAATAGTGAAATAAGGTATTCGTACAGAAACTGCGATTTACAGTGAAACAACATCTCCGAACGAAGTGCATAGCTCTCCCAATTACTGTATCCGCTAATCAACTACCAACACATTCATTGTGACCTGTTTGAGAAATAATATGTCTTTTGAGTATGAAATCTAGGTCCAATGCTCATTTTCGAATAGGCAGGTAATCATTCGTCAGTAAATAATTACTTTATTCGTCAGCGACAAATAAGGCGACTCTACAAAGCTAATATACCTACAACGTAATTTTCGATGTTTTTCTAGTTCCTCCTAGCTTAGCTCTAAAAGACCCTAAAAGGATGCTAGACAAAGTTTAATTAATGCCACTTGTCACGCAGCATAATTTTTTCACCTTTTATGACTGTCAATAAAACTATTTGCCAATGCAAAAATGTTCTAACGATGGTGGAACATAATCCTGGTTGTTTTTGCATGTTTTCTGCTTGACAAAATAAGCTACCAGCGTTTCATCCCACGACCTTCACCATTATAGCCAATTTTACAGTTTCTCACAGTTTGAAGCAAAACAATATTATTTATGTATTCAACAAGTATCTTTTGTCATTCTGTTTGCAATGCTTAAAATACCAAGAACTGTGCTTTTGTTTACGGACAGAAAGTAAATGTAAACTACTAACATGTAGTCATTTGGGCATAAGGTATAAATCATCAATCAATCAGTTGTATTTACGTTTTACTTTTTTACGTTTTATATTTAATATATATTTTTTAATTATTATGATCACAGCAATCTATAAAAGTTTCTACAAAATCTGTTCATAAAGGAAAAATACCTTACCACACAGCACCTAAGCATGGTACAAAACTGAAATTATTAAAGATTGATTAAAAATTCAGAGGTATGAATA